>JANRMT010049829.1:56969809-56989462 GCA_026402145.1 Polypterus bichir lapradei | reverse complement strand
TTATTATTATTATTATTATTATTATTATTATTATTATTATTATTATTTATTGAATAGCATCTGATTTAACATGGATAAGGTTTTAATAAAAAAGAAAATTACAAGACAGTGAAAAATGAACCTTAATTGGCTCTGGTTGATCTAAAGCAGTGTTCCTCAACCACAGTCCTAGAGGGCCGCAGTGCTACGGGTTTTCATTCCAACCAGTGTCCTAATTAGAACTCAGTCCTAGCTGATAATGATAGTTGGTGTTTAACTTGATGCCTTGTTAGTGCCTTCATTCATCCGTCCATCCATTCATTATCCAACCCGCTATATCCTAACTACAGGGTCATGAGGGTCTGCTGGAGCCAATCCCAGCCAACAAAGGGCCCAAGGCAGGAAACAAACCCCGGGCAAACACCAAGCACACACTAGGGACAATTTAGAATCGCCAATGCACCTAACCTGCATGACTTTGGACTGTGGGAGGAAACCGGAATACCCAGAGAAAACCCACGCAGACACTGGGAGAATATGCAAACTCCACGCAGGGAGGACCCGGGAAGCAAGCCCGGGTCTCCTAACTGTGAGGCTGCAGCGCTACCCACTGCTTTCATTCATCAAATACAAATTTTAGTTACTTTGTAGATCAGAGGTCCTCAATTACAGTCCTGGAGGTCTGCTATGGCTTCAGGTTTTCACTTTAACCAATTTATTAATTAGAACCCTTTTATTTACTACTAAAGCAATATGTTTTTTGGGCTTAATTTTAGTTATCTTGCCTGTTACCATTCAGAACCCTTAATTGCCTATTTTAGATTTTAGCAGCTGCATTTAAGTTTTAATTGTTGCCTGTTTTCTTAATCTGACATTAGTTAATAATGAGATGCAAATAACCAATAAACCAGTAGCTGTTATAAAAATGTTTAGAAATGAATGAGAGGGGAATTGGAAGGACCACTAATTTTAAATCTAATCTGGTCCACAAAATACTTAGATAACGTTCTCACAGAAGAAATCTCTACAGTGCAATTAAAATTGCTCTTGGATGAATGCAAGCATTAACAACCCAAACAGTTCAATACCAAGTTTCATTATCAGCATGGACTGCTTTCTAAGTAGTAGAATTAAAACCTGGGGGTTATTCCAGAAAGCTTGGTTAACTTACCATTTGGTAAATCATAACCTCTGGGTTCCCACTGCCAGCGGGAATTCTTACATTAAGCTTGTGTATGGCGCAAGAATATGACGATTTTTGAAAGCATATTATAAAAGGTCACTTAACTTTGTCATTTGATGTATGGCACCAGTTAAGGAATGAAGTAGTGATTTTTTTCTTGGATTTGGAACCATATGATGCTGCAAGTTGCTGAATACTTCTGGATGTTGTGCACTTAATTATTAAAGGCTTCCTGAAGGATATCTTTGATGTGGACCAGTTTTTACCCATGCCACACAGGAAAGCACGATAATAAAAACACACTCAGTGCACACAAATTAATATACTTGACATAAATAAAAAAAAAAAATTAGCTTTGATATTGTTTACTGCATCTTTGGTTTAATACTTAAAAAAACTCATTTTACTGTTTAATACAGCATTTCTGAGTTTTTTACAGCTTTAGGTTTTACAGTACAGTATATAGTTAAATTAAAACATTTTATTAGCTTGTATTTTTTTTACTTTTCCACATTTATAATTTTTTTCACATCATTTATTTTCAATTAATTAACACATTTTGTTTTAAGGTAGATTTGTGTATGTTTTGAGTTAGAGCTTTTACTATACAGTTTAGAATTGTTAATTTGGCAAAACTTTTTTTTTGTTGCATTTCCCAAACATCATAGATCTTCTACAAACAACTATCACACCATCTAAGCTCTGGCTTGCAAGACCTAATATAAAGTAAGCCATGGATATAAATTAATATACAAGGAGATGTTGTGCCTTTTATTTAAATTTTTGCAACTCTTTTGCAACCCTGAAAAATGCTGTATTTATCAATTAGGATAAAGTAAAGTGCAAGTTCTGTTATTTTTAATATTATAGTGCTGTGTAGTGCTCACCAGTGTGAATCCAATTGATTCTTGCTCCTTTTAGGAAGTCCCGGCTCTAGCTTTTTTGCTATCCTAGGCAAAAGTGAAAATTGTCATGCCTAAACCACAGAGTCTTGAAGGCAATTGTCATATATATTTGGGCTTTCATGCGAGTTGCACATAGTTGCATATTGAAGAGTGGGATGGGTACAGGGGTCATATATGATTGATCCAAGTCTTCAGGTCAGAGATCATCTGAAGCCACCCCCTCCCAATGCTGACAACTATGTCAGTAACAGTTGACTTAATGCGCTCCACGTAAAGTTTTCAGCCCTAGGCAACTGCCGAGTACGCCTGTATAGTAAAGCCAACCCTACTTTTGTAGAGTTTGCTGTCCTTAGAATAGCTCTCCTGTAGCTGGCTCTGTAGCCACAAATTTGAATGATGTAATGCCATCCGCATGCTGATGTAACTTGTCAGGGCCGTTTCAATATATACAATGGAACAAAAAAAAAATAATTACAATAACATTTTATTTCTATAATGCCTTATCTCAAATCCAAGGTTTTCACACTTTGTAAAAATTAGTTAACAAATGGAAAGCCAAAACATTTCAGACATCACAATACAAATAAAGAGTATAAACAACTAAAAAATAAGAACAGAATCTTACAGGCAATATATATATATACACATACATTAAGCTTTATTCAACTTGAAACAAGAACAGCAGGATTATTTATTGCAGCGGGACCTACTACTCTCCTATACACAGACACAGCAAACAGACATAGTCGGGGCCAGGTCAGTGGCAAAGTTATACTATTCACTGCGTTTACAATGTTCTTTGCATCACCCATCGGCGACAGGCGTTTATAGTGCAATATTGATCGGTTCGTAGTTATTTCTGTGGCCCTCTGCTGCTGTGCTGTGAACCTGTGGTTGCCTTGGCAATGGACAAGCAGTCCTCCACAGACGCAGCAGTCATGCTTTACTGTGCTGTCCCTTTGTGGGGGGGGGGGTCCTAAAAGAGTTCAGAAGCCTCATAATATGTATAAAGGGTGTCTCAAAAGTCACTATACACTTTCTTTTTGTCTATTTCGTTCCAGGTATCATTCAGAGAGACTTATGCCATCAGCATATGACAACTTAGGCTTTGCAGTTTTTGTATGCATATCATTCCCTTAACCATTGCGCCCCTCCCTACTTTGCCAGTTTAGTCAGAGATTTCCTGAACATCAAGGTTCTTGACCGATGCATCGGTCAACGGGGTCCCCTCGAATGAGCTCCGTGCTACCCTGACCTTACACCTTGTGGCTTTTTTTTGTGGGGCTACATCAAAAGCAAGGTGTATGCCACTAAACCCCATAACCTGTCACAGCTTGAGGAAAGAATCCACACGGCCTGCAGTGAGGTTGGGGAAGAGATGCTGCAAAACATCGGAGAGGCTTGCGTCCAAAGGTGGCTGAAAGTTGTTGAAAATGGAGGCGCTCATGTGGAGGTATACAACTAGTCTTCAAGGCGTTGGAACGTGATGGCAAGCCTAGCAAGTAAAACTGCAACAACTCCTTTGTTGATGCTAAAAATAATAATAAATTAATTTTCATGTGTCATTTTTAGGAATTTATTAAAAGTGTATAGTGACTTTTGGGACACGCTGTATATATATATACACTGTGTGCACAATTATTAGGCAAGTTGTATTTCTAGGGATTAATTTTAATAATGTGCTATCAGTCAATGCAAAATGTTAATAAACCTAAAACCTGAATGTTTTACAAAGGAAATGTGAGTGTGAACATTCTCAGGGGAATACATACACTCACCTAAAGGATTATTAGGAACACCTGTTCAATTTCTCATTAATGCAATTATCTAATCAACCAATCACATGGCAGTTGCTTCAATGCATTTAGGGGTGTGGTCCTGGTCAAGACAATCTCCTGAACTCCAAACTGAATGTCAGAATGGGAAAGAAAGGTGATTTAAGCAATTTTGAGTGTGGCATGGTTGTTGGTGCCAGACGGGCCGGTCTGAGTATTTCACAATCTGCTCAGTTACTGGGATTTTCACGCACAACCATTTCTAGGGTTTACAAAGAATGGTGTGAAAAGGGAAAAACATCCAGTATGCGGCAGTCCTGTGGGCGAAAATGCCTTGTTGATGCTAGAGGTCAGAGGAGAATGGGCCGACTGATTCAAGCTGATAGAAGAGCAACTTTGACTGAAATAACCACTCGTTACAACCGAGGTATGCAGCAAAGCATTTGTGAAGCCACAACACGCACAACCTTGAGGCGGATGGGCTACAACAGCAGATGACCCCACCGGGTACCACTCATCTCCACTACAAATAGGAAAAAGAGGCTACAATTTGCACGAGCTCACCAAAATTGGACAGTTGAAGACTGGAAAAATGTTGCCTGGTCTGATGAGTCTCGATTTCTGTTAGACATTCAAATGGTAGAGTCAGAATTTGGCGTAAACAGAATGAGAACATGGATCCATCATGCCTTGTTACCACTGTGCAGGCTGGTGGTGGTGGTGTAATGGTGTGGGGGAAGTTTTCTTGGCACACTTTAGGCCCCTTAGTGCCAATTGGGCATCGTTTAAATGCCACGGGCTACCTGAGCATTGTTTCTGACCATATCCATCCCTTCATGACCAGTTCGAATCATTTCAAATTGGTTTCTTGAACATGACAATGAGTTCACTGTACTAAAATGGCCCCCACAGTCACCAGATCTCAACCCAATAGAGCATCTTTGGGATGTGGTGGAACGGGAGCTTCGTGCCCTGGATGTGCATCCCACAAATCTCCATCAACTGCAAGATGCTATCCTATCAATATGGGCCAACATTTCTAAAGAATGCTTTCAGCACCTTGTTGAATCAATGCCACGTAGAATTAAGGCAGTTCTGAAGGCGAAAGGGGGTCAAACACCGTATTAGTATGGTGTTCCTAATAATCCTTTAGGTGAGTGTATCTGTGCACAATTATTTGGCAAGTATTAGTGTGCAGAATTATTATGCAACTAAAGGAAAAATGAAAATTTTCCCATTTCAATTGTTTATTTTCATCTGTTAAAGTGATAATAATAAATAACTCAAAATTTACAAAGTAACATTTGACATTTCCAAAAAAAAACCAGTGACCATTCTTTTCAATAACAATCATAAGCCTTTCATTCATAGAGTCTGTCAGTTTCTTGATCAACTTTTTGTGCAGCAGCAATCACAGCCTCCCAGACACCGTTCAGAGAAGTGTACTATTTCCTTTCACCTTAAATCTCCCATTTAAGAAGGGCCCACAAGTTCTCAATAGAGTTTCGGTCAGGTGAGGAAGGGAGCAATGTCATTATTCTTTGAACTTTAAGGCCTTTACTGGCTAGCCACACAGTGGAGTATGCATATGATGGAGCATTGTCCTGCATAAAAATCATGATCTTCTTGAAAGATGCAGACTTTTTCCTGTACCACTGCTTGAAGAAAGTGTCTTCTAAAAATGGCAGTAGGTTTGGGAGTTGAGTTTGAGTCCATCTTCAACCCAAAAAGGACCAGCTAGCTCATCTTTTATAATACCAGACAATACCAGTACCTCACCTCCACCTTGCTGCCGTCTGAATCGAAGTGGAGCTCTGTGCCCATTACTGAACCAGCCACGGGCCATCCATCTGGTCTGTCAAGAGTCACTCTCATCTCATCAGTCCATAAAACCTTTGAAAAATCTGTCTTCAGATATTTCATGGCCCAGTCTTGGCATTTCAACTTATATGTCTTGTTCAGGGATGGTTGGGTTTCAGCCCTCCTTACCTTGACCTAAGCTGAAATTCTGGATATCACAGCACTGGAGGATAACGGGTTCCTGGTAGCTTCATGTTTGATCCTCCTTAAATCTTTGGCAGTTAATTTGCGTCTTTTTTTCTCAACACGTTTCTTGTGACTCTGTTGACTATTTGTAACAAAATGTTTGATGGTTCTGTGATCACGCCACAATATCTTAGCAATTTCAAGAGTGCTGCATCCTTCTGAAAGACATTTTACAATTTTTGACTTTTCAGAGTCAGTTATATCTCATTTTGCCTAATAATCATGCACACCTTGATATAGAGTGTTTATCTCCTTAGGCCACACCCTCCCTAACTACACAAATACACATCACCTGATATGCTTAAATCCAATAAGCATTCAAGTTAATACAGCTTGGAGTTGGAATATATGCAATATATGCATAAAAATGCTAACATGGTCAATATAATCACTTGCCTAATATTTTTACACACAATATATATATATATATAGCAAAATACCCGCGCTTCGCAGCGGCGAAGTACTGCATTAAAATTTTTATTAAGAAGAAAATTAAACCTTTTTATTAAACTGAGGGAAAATATACCAATAATTATTTGTTAAGGATCTCTTTGTATACCATGTTGTCAGTTCGGCCCTCCGGTTGTAATATGACCAAACTGTTCGCTGAGCTTACTCTTGAGCATGCAACTTACAGTTGGCCATGTGAACAGTAATCTTGTCTCAAATCTCACAGCTTGGATTGCTGCTGTCATAATCGGTTTGAGTTTCATGGTTTGTTTCAATGACGTTAGTATTTGCAGGACTTGTGTTGAAGTGACATTCGGCATCTGTCAAGCGTTGTAAGTATACACCGGTTTCATCGATAACTTCACATCCAGCTTTTCAGAGTTTAAACATTCATAAACATCAAAGTGTCCACTACTGAAATCGTCACCTGTGAATCTAAGATGTTTAAGAGGCATTGGCGGTTGTCGAAAGATGTAAAATATTTGGCCATTTCGGTACACTTGAAAGCGATAACCGAACAATTCAGCGGCAGCCATCAACTCACATGCAGAACCATAGGTGAAGGGCTTAAGCATTTCACTCTTATAGTGCTCCTGTGTAGTATAATTATCTCCTGTACTGTCATCAGTCCACACCTTGAACCTGTCCCAGTCATTCAATACATAAGACTCAATGTTCCTCTGGATATCAAGAGTGAGCCTGATATAGCCGTGCAATATGTAACAAAGAGAATGGAAAAGGCAGGTGCCATCTCCGGGCATGGAAACCACTCAGTAAGTGACAGTTCTTTGATCGATGGTGATCACCTCGATAGACATGTTAATGGGGGTACGGTTGAAACGATAAAGGAAATGGGTACCTGAGCAATGTAAAGTAAGTCTGAAATACCTACACAATAACTATAATCATAATAAACGAACAATAAAACAGTGGAGAAGCCGTGGATTAAATAAAAAGGCTGTAGTTATCAGTAGGGAGACGTGAATCCCGTGGCGAAGCAAGGAAGGGAATGTAGAGACCGGAGCGACGGACGGCCTTATATAGGCAGGCAGCCAACAATGTGGGAGGCGTTGGGTTGGGGGACCCAACGCCGCCTCACACCGTGACCGAGCTGCAGGCTATGGACGTATATATGTACGTAAGTAGGATTCAGTTAGCGTTGGGAACCCGTGTACCAAATTTCTTGAAGATGGGCCCATAAGTAACAAAGACTGTTGAAAAGTTCAATATGGCGGCCGACAGTGGCGTCATATCATCGAAATAAGTACGTACATTGGTTTCGGTTAGCACAGGGAAGTCGCCTACCAAATTTCGTGAAGATGGGGCCATAAATAAGAAAGTTCAACATGGCAGACGTTGTTGACCGTTATCGACCGTTATGACCGTTACGTGTAGAATTTCTAAATGAAACCTGCTTAACTTTTGTAAGTAAGCTGTAATGAATAAGCCTGCCAAATTTCAGCCTTCTACCTACACGGGAAGTTGCAGAATTAGTGATGGATGGATGAGTGAGTGAGTGAGTGAGTGAGTGAGTGAGTGAGTGAGTGAGTGAGTGAGTGAGTGAGTGAGTGAGGGCTTTGCCTTTTATTAGTATAGATATATATGGTGGCACAGTGGGTAGTGCTGCTGCTTCGCAGTTAGGAGACCCAGGTTCGCTTCCCGAGTCCCCCTGCGTGGACTTTGTATGTTCTCCACGTGTCTGCGTAGGTTTCCTCCGGGTACTCCAGTTTCCTCCCACAGTCCAAAGACATGCAGGTTAGGTGGATTGGCGATTCTAAATTGTCCCTAGTGTGTGCTTGGGGTGTGGGTGTGTGTGTGTATGCCCTGAGGTTGGCTGGTGCCCTGCCTAGGGTTTGTTTTCTGCCTTGCACCCTGTGTTGGCTGGTATTGGCTCCAGCAGACCCCTGTGACCCTGTAGTTAGGATGAAGTGGGATGGATGGATATATATATAAACTAGTAGGTCATAATAAACAAAGACAAATTTTGAGTGAATAGATGTTTTAAGGATTAGATTTGAAAAAGGAAAGACTTTGTGCAGTTTCAACGAGATTGAGGAAGAATGTTCCATGGTTTGCGAGCAACCACACTAAATGAATAGGCTCGCACAGTACTTTTGTGTGGCAAGTAGACAAAAGACTGGTGTCAGAAGATGTGAGAGAATGAGCTATTGTTTAAGGTTGAAGAAGAGCTGAAAGATAAGAGGGAGCAAAGCCATTACTGGTAAGTGCTTTGAATGTAAGTGTGGATGACTTGGAGGAGCACTGAAATGGAAGAGGAGTTGGCTGGCTTGCATTGTTGTAGAGGTTTCACAGACATGGCCCAGGTATCCTTTAGAGAGATAGTGTGCAAACCTAAGGTGGTGCAGGAGGAGAGTCCCGACCAGACAGGTTCACGTTAACAAGGTACAAGGTGAAGGATGCACACTGTCCAGGGGCATCAACCCCAGAACTGGAAGTGTCAAACCATTTTTAGGTTCTGGCAGAGTTGGATGGTGACTCTGAAGATTTTAAGGTGGTTGGCAGGCATGAGCAGCCCCAACGGGCCACATCAAATCCAGTTCCCAGAAAGAGAGACATAGTGATAGTTGGGGACTCAAACGGCTGAGGAGCATAGCACACAAGGTAGTCTTCTCTGAAGTTCAGACTGTGCCATGCACCAGTTCAGGTAAGACTTAGGAGATTAGAAGGTTTAAAGCGTGGTTCAAGTCTTGGTGTAGGGTAAAAGGGCATTGGTTTATGGGGCATTGGGACTCCTTTTAGAACAAATGGGGCCTGTTCCACTGCAACAAGTTAGATCTGAACTTAAGGATCACTTATGTGCTTGGGAGGCATTTGAGTAGGTTAATTGAGAATTGTTTAAACTAGGGTATGGGGGGGGGGGAGAGAGCAGTAATTTAGGACAGGCCAAATTTAGAATTGTACATAAAGGAACAAACAAAAGAGTAAAAATAAAAATGTATAGCTATGTAAATTCTAACCCAATTTTTAAATGCAAAAGTAAAATAAGTAGCACATTAATAAAAGCTTGCCTTAATGCTAGAAGTATTAAAAATGAAACACGTGCGTTCGAATTGCATGCAGAGGAGCATAATCATTATATTATAGCAATAACGGAAACCTGGCTAAATAACAAAGATACGAGTGAGTATAGCATACAGGGATACACATTTATAGGAAGGATAGCCAGTGCAGAAAAGGAGATGGGATTGCTGTTTCTGTCAAAGAGAATTTAAATGCAAGTCCTCTTCAGCTGGACGAGGAGCCCCATCTTAGTGAGGACATCTGACTTCGTCTGGAAAGCATTAGGTAAAGAGGCCTTATTTTAAGAGTGCGTTATAAACCGCCCAATGTATACAATAATTTCAATGCACATAGTTTTGGTAAGATTAAAAAGGCAAGTTTACAGAAGAATATTACAGTCATTGGGGACTTTAACAACAAAATATTAACTGGGATAACCTTGCAAAGAGTGGAGCACAGGCACAGCAGTTATTAGACATAATCAGTGACTGTTTTTAAACGCAGTACATTAAAGCACCAATGCTGGGTGAAGCCTGTCTAGATTTAATTTTTTGTAAATATCAGGGTAGAATTGAAGATGTGGTGGTAAAGGGACTACTAAGGAGTGATTTGGAAAGTGTAGAGGGAGAAGTACTGCTTAGATTAAGTAGACTGAAATCAAACAAATCACCATGACCAGATGATATTTTCCTTCATGTTCTTAAGGGTTCTTAAGGTGGTTAGTGAGTACATATGAAGAAGACATGTGAAGACTGAAGTCCATATATCAAATAAACACTTTCAGAAAAGGTACAAGTATAGCAAAACAAATGTGCTTTTATTCAATAACTAGCAAAATACCCGCACTTCGCAGCGGAGAAGTAGTGTGTTAAAGAAGTTATGAAAAAGAAAAGGAAACATTTTAAAAATAACGTAACATGATTGTCAATGTAATTGTTTTGTCACTGTTATGAGTGTTGCTGTCATCAAGGATTTGATTATCATTATTTCTTTCAGTCAGGTTCGTATTTGGAGGATGTGTTGTGTTCAAGTTATATTCCGTGTTTGTGAACCGTTGTAAAGATAACAGGTTTCATTCATCGAAGTGTTCCCTACTCAAATCGGTACTCGTGAATCTAAGATGTTTAGCAGACATTCCCGGTATTAAGTTGTAGATTTGCCTGCGAATATTTAGCGGTAGCGTGTCTATGAACTTAATTTAAACTTAAGCTTTACACCTTGCTGTCCTATTGATATGTCTACAAAGGCTTGTTCAGATTCAGAGGTTTGCTCCTTTCTTACTGCATCAATAAATAGCTCGTCTTCCTCTTTATCTGAGACATCACACACTGCATGCACACGTTTACCTTTCCCTGTCCTGCAAAGTCAGTTCAAGTGAGCCTCTCGGAGTGCAAGCATCGAAGCTTCTCAGCTGTGCTTGTGCTATCTCGTGCGATCTCGCGATGTCCACGGCTTTATTTAATGTTAGCTCAGACCCGGCACTTAAAAGTTTCTCTCGCACTTTTGCTGAGTTTGTGCCAAATACTATTCTATCCCTGACCATCTCATCTTCATTTGCATAAGCACAGTCCTTCACCAGCAATTTTAACCCCATTACAAAGTGATGAAAAGTCTTGTTTATACCCTGAATCCTTAAACTTGTATCTCGCGAATATCGTATTCGTCTTAGGCATGACAAACGCCAGCAGCAGCGTGTCTATGAACTTAATTTAAAGTTAAGCTTTACACCCTCCTTTGTTTGCATAAGCACAGTCCTTCACCAGCAATTTTAACTCCGTTACAGCAATTTTAACTCTGTTACAAAGTGATCAAAAGTCTCATTTATACCCTGCGTCTTCTCATTAAACTTATATCTCGCGAATATCGTATTCTTCATAGGCATGACAAACGCCAGCGGCAGCCTGTCTATGAACTTAATTTAAACTTAAGGTTTACACCGTGCTTTGTTTCCGCAGTAGCTGCACTTATGAATATGCTTGTTTGCGTCACTCTTTTTATATTCTTTTGCTGCCTTCTCAATTGTGTAATGCGTTTTTTGAACAGGTTTCATTCATCAAAGTGATCACTACCCAAATTGGTACTCGTGAATCTAAGATGTTTAACAGGCATTCCCGGTGTTAAGTTGTGGATTTGCCTGCGAATATTTAGCGGCAGCGTGTCTATGAACGTAATTTAAACTTAAGCTTTACACCTTGCTTTCCTATTGATATGTGTACAAAGGCTTGTTCAGCATCACAGGGTTGTTCGTTTCCTACTGCATCAATAAGCAGCTCGTCTTCCTCTTTATCTGAGACATCACACACTGCATGCAGGGGTTTACCTTTCCCTGTCCTGCAAAGTCAGTTCACGTGAGCCGCTCGGAGTACATGCATCGAAGGTTCTCAGCTGTGCTTGTGCTATCTCGTACGATCTTGTGATGTCCATGGCTTTATTTAATGTTAGATAAGACCCAGCACTTAAAAGTTTCTCTCGGACTTTCACTGAGTTTGTGCCAAACACTAGTCTATCCCTGACCATCTCATCTTCATTTGCATAAGCACTGTCCTTCACCCGCGAATATTTCGCGGCAGCGTGTCTATTGGATATTTGCTGACGGACGGCCTTATATGGGCACTCAATTACGTGGGAGGCGTGACAATGAGGGACGCAACTCCGCCTCACACGGCGACCGAGCTGCAGGCTATGGCCATATATATGTACGTAAGTAGGTTCCTGTTATGACCGTTACACGTAGAATTTCGAAATGAAACCTGCCTAACTTTTGTAAGTAAGCTGTAAGGAATGAGCCTGCCAAATTTCAGCCTTCTACCTACACGGGAAGTTGGAGAATTAGTGATGAGTCAGTCAGTCAGTGAGTCAGTCAGTCAGTCAGACAATGAGGGCTTTGCCTTTTATTAGTATAGATATAACCGTAGAAAAAGAAATTGCAGTGTCAGATTGAACGTGACTAGGAGAATAAAACTGAATAAAAAAACTGTAACTTTTAAAAGTACCATAAATTTACACCGGCGGTTACAGGCTCAAATCAAATGTATGTTTTTATTGTATAATAGTAGGAATAAGAGCAACTCACTACTCAAAACGGGCAGGCTTAGAATCGAACCGACAACCTTTTGATTATCAGCTCTTAATGTTGCTCCAACAAAGCTGTCAGTATTGTACCCTAAAGCAATTTCTTGAAAAGTAAAAAGAAGACTGGATGAGAGAGAAGTTAAAGAACAGGCTAAAGGTTAGAACCTATTAAAAAAAGCACCCAGACAAAACCCAATGTCTCTAAACCTACTGATGTAAGTGCCAATGTTCCAGTACTATCTGTCCACAGGAATGAGTAATAAAAGCGGCTGTGCAGAATGGCTGCAATACTACATTATACCTAAGGCAGTGTATGTAATATAATTACTGAAAAGAATGTAGCTAGATGCCAGTAATATTCACCACCTTTTGCAATCCTTTATGATACTGAGCCAAATATGTTCCATACCAGAAAGTGACACAGTCAGTAAGGATTACCTCCACTGTGCACCTATAGAAATCAGCAAGTAAAAAATAACAGCTGACTCAATATTAGCTGATGAACATTCTAGAAACAGGTACATTTATGCTACAGTCAACTGAAACCCCTTGACTACAGACAGCTAATTTTTTTAATTAATTATTTGATTTCTTTAAGTAATTGACTGCATTAATGCTGATTTAGACAAGTGATATTAAAGGTCTTTAATACTTATGCTATCAAATATATGTTATTTGCATTTGAAAATAATATGGATCACTTTGGCCAGATCTCTGTAGGTGGATACACCTTTTATTGGTCTGGTCGGTCTAATGGCTGTCATATTCAGGGAGTAGCTGTTGCTGTAGCGGATTGGCTTCTTCTGATGGTGTCCGATTTCACTCCCTGGGTGCCTTGTCTGTTGTCTCAGTGTATGCTCCGACCGCAGTGAGTGATGTTTCGGCATGGCAGACATTTTATTCGCAGCTTCGCTCAGTGATTGATGGGTGCCCACGAGGTTACACTCCTCTGGTCATGGGCGACTTCAGTGCAGCCACTGGCACTGACAGGGCTGGTGACCATGGTGAAAGTGGCTCCATGTTCCTTGACTTTGCAAAGGGTCAGGGGCTGCGAATCGCTGGATCCTGGTTCCAGCGCCCTGAACCACATCGTTGGACTTGCTATTCCAATACTGGTGGTGCAGTGAGGGAGATCGATCACATTCTCATGGGCAGACACTGGAGGCTCTTGCAAAACTGCAGGGTCTACAGAAGTGTCCAGTTTGTGAATTCTGACCATAGACTTGTTGTTGCTACTCTTAGGATCCAGCTTAGGTCCAGTAGGTTCCCGCCTACTAGGAAAATGAGCCTGGACTTTTCCAAACTCCAAGACCAGGCTGTTTCTGATGAGTATGCACGCAGTTTGTGTGAGGAACTTTCAGATTTGGGTAAGACTACCGATCCTAATGTGATGTGGGAGACCTTCTGTGACAAGACCTTGAATGTTGCTGAGGGTTGTGTTGGTGTTCCCAGTGTTCCCAGAGTTTCATATCGCAGGGCACCTTGGATATCATCGAGAGGAGTCGCAGCGCACAGCTCAACGGCAACTCTGGTCTGTACTGGGAACTGAGAAGGACGGCTGCTAGGGCTCTAAAGGCAGACAAAGAGGCGTTTGTTATAGGAATCTGTGAGCAAGTGACACACCATCTGTGGTCTAGCGATCCACGTCCTGATTACAGAGGAATCAAAGCATTACGCACATCTGAATCTGTTCCTAGGAGAGTCGCAGTCAGGGCAGCTGATGGAACGGTCCTTATGGAAGATACTGCAGTTGTGACCCACTGGGATGGCTACTTTTAGCAGTTGTTCAAAGCTGATCCTCCGGCTAGGACGTTGGATATCTCTGGGTCCACGGTTCATGAGGCTGATCCTCCAATTACCTGTGAACCACCCAATCTCAATGAGATTGCAAAGGTAGTGAACCAGCTGAGGGGAGAATGGCTGCAGGGATCTGTGGTATCTGGGGTGAACTTCTCCAGGCTGGTGGTAAGGCTGTCCTCCAGGCACTGCAAGCAATCTTTGCTTCCATTTGGGAGACTGGCATCATCCCAACTAACTGGAAAGGGAAGGGTGATTGCCTGGATTGCAGCAACTACAGGGGAATAACACTGCTCTCGGATCTGGGTAAGGTCCTTGCTAGGGTCGTCCTCAAGAGGATCAATGATCACTTGCTCACCTACCAGCAACCGGAACAGTCTGCTTTTATGCCTAAGAAGTCTACCATCGACCGCATCCTGGCACTGAGGGTTCTCATAGAGCACAAATGCAAATATCGGCAGAGTTTCTTAACAGCATTTGTCGATTTTTTGCAAAGCGTTCGACTCAGTTGATCGAGCTGCCCTGTTGGACATCCTGAGGGTTAGCGGGATCCCCTCGAGATTGCTGGATATCATGGCTGGCCTGTACACTGGTACTGTCAGTGCTGTGCAGAGTGGAGGCAGGACATCTGCGTTTTTCACAGTTGATTCTGGGGTTCGCCAGGGGTGTGTTCTTGCTCCTACTCTGTTCAATGCTTGTATGGACTGGGTGTTGGGCAAGGTTGTGGGGTCCAGCAGCTGTGGGGCATCTGTTGGTGAAGAAAGATTCATGGATCTTGACTTTGCTGACGATGCTGTGATCTTTGCAGAGTCAATATAGGCTCTGATCGGGGCGCACGAGAGACTGAGTAAGGAGTCTGGATGTCTGGGCTTGCGAGTGTCCTGGATAAAAACCAAGATCCAGGCCTTTAATGACCTCTTTGGCACAGCCATCAGCAGTGTGTCTGTTTGCGGAGAGTGTGTTGACCTTGTTGAGAGGTTTAATTACCTTGGCAGTGACATTCATGTCTCTGGTGACTCTTCCTATGAAGTCAGTAGATGGATTGGGAGAGCATGGGGGGTCATGAGATCGCTGGAAAGGGGTGTGTGGTGCTCCCGATATCTATGCAAAAGGACAAAGGTCTAAGTCTTTAGAGTCCTGGTGCTTCCTGTCTTACTATATGGTTGTGAGACATGGACACTATTCAGTGACCTGAGACGAGGACTGGACTCCTTTTGTACTGTTTCTCTTCGGAAAATCCTTGGGTACCATTTGTTTGACTTTGTGTCGAATGAGCGGTTGCTCACGGAGTCCTGAATGAGGCACATTACCTGCATTGTGAGGGAGCGTGAGCTACGGCACTACGGCCATGTGGCGCGTTTCCCCTAGGGTGATCTGGCTCATAAGATCCTCAATGTTGGGGACTCAAGTGGCTGGACCAGGCCAAGGGGTCGCCCACGTAACACCTTGCTGCGGCAGATAGAGGGGTCATTTCCGGACGGTAGGACTGGACCGCATGTCTGCCTGGGGGGTTGCCAACCGGGATCCCAAGCTGTTTCGATGTGTAGTGGTTGCGGCAACGCACTGTACCAGTGCATGCTCCCCAACTTGACTTGACTTTGATATTAAAAAGTTTGTTTTTTTTTTCTTTTTATCAGTGTCAAAAAAGTCAAACTTAATCCCCGTGATTCAATGAAAATGTTAAAATGTCAGAGGAGGTGAATACGTTAAAAGGTACTATATATACAAATTCATTATACCAGGATATACTGAAAACATCAAAATTTTTGATTATTATGGTGATATGGATTTCTGCCAACTCCTAGATTAACTTATCCTTGGCCAGTTCTCATGTTCATTATTAGGCAGTATTTCCCCATGTAATGTATTTACTTTGATACACAGATTTGGAAAAATGGAAAAAAGAACAGATCACAGACAGCATACAGTACTAACATTCTTTATGATCCATCTATCCATTATCCAACCCACTATATCCTAACTACAGAGTCACAGGCAAGGCAGAAAACAAACCCTGGGCAGGGCGCACACACACACACAAGGGACAATTTAGGATTACCAATGCACCTAACCTGCATGTCTTTGGACTGTGGGAGGAAACCCACACAGACACGAGGAGAACATGCAAACTCCACGTAGGGAGGACCCGGGAAACAAACCCGGGTCTCCTAATTGCAAGGCAGTAGTGCTACCCACTGCGTCACCAAGGCACCATTCTTTATGATGTATCAGCTAATTAATACAGCAACTCTTGTGATTCAGAAATTGTGCTAGGTCAAAGCACAATGTTGATATGAATTTGTATAGCCCTAGTAAGAATATTAGCTCTTATACATTTTTTTTAATTCATCAATTTGATTTTGTACTGTTCCCCAGTTTTTCTTTCAGTATTCTATTTTTGCAGTAATTGCATCATTGGTTTGGGTTTTTTCATATTGTGCTTTGGAATTGTATGGGTGTTTGCTTTGGAGCAGTAGGGTGGCATTGTGGTTGGAGCTGCTGCTTCATAAAACCGAAGGCATGTCATTGTCCATGTGAAATTTGCACCCCCATGTCTGAGTAAGCTTTTTTCTGGGTTGTCTGGTCAGATTACTAGGTAATTCCAAATTGACCCAAAATGCTGTTTTTTTTTTGCTTTCTTTTTTCAGGCTGTTATGAGCTAGTTTTGTGTGGATGAGTTCACACATCTTGCCCTTACAGGTTCAGTTCTTTGGGCATTTTTTAAGACTACCATTTCTATTTTTGTCTTTTCATCACTGCTAGAATTCAGGTGGCTCACTGGCATCTTTTACGCTTAAAATTGTTCCTTTTAAGTGGACAAACTGGACAGCTCTTGAAAATTGATCCATTAAATACAATATAACTGTATAGCTTACAATAGGTCTGCTAAACAAAGAAAAAAAAACACCAACATGCTCCAGTTGTGTCCTGAGCATAGGTAAGAACTGAAGAAGGCCAGAAGGACAAATTACTCCAGGCTTTTACCATTGTCTAAAAGTCAGATTTCAATGTAAGCCACCAGGGCAGTCCATATCAAGCTGACTAGAAATTAAAGAATCATGGCCCCATGCCAGTACACTAGAGCAAGTGTTGTGGAATCTAAAAGTAAATACTAAGGGGTGTTTTTAAGGATTTTTATCTTGTGCATCAGTTAAAAAATGAAAAACACAGGGTTGGCAATAAAGGGAACAATGGTCATTTTACTCTTGAAATTGACAAGGTCTTGCTGATATCATCCATTCTGAGCATCTAGATTTTAGCTTTAGTGGTATATTTCTAATCTTAGTTGACTTAAAGCCTTCTCATAGATACTTCTGGCTAATCTATAAAATCACTTCTGCAGTGAGAAGTGACCTTTTTTGGATACATGGACTACAGTACCTGGCGTATTAGCATCTATGAGCTGCTAGTAACCTTTAAAGGACTGGGCCTCAAAAGTTGTTTCCATGCAGCTCATTTCCTTAACTGGATGGGAGACGAGTTGAATTTCAAGGGCACAGAAACACTAAAACTTATACAAAAGCATAAAACACGTTTCTAAATGATAATTAAGATTTGCTTGTAATTGGCTATTCTATATTATTTTAAAAAATGGAACCAACACAATTATATCTCTTTATTCATGTATAACATTATTAGTAGCAAATAGTCAGGGACCTTCTGTCAAAATGTCAATCAAAAATGAATGCTGACTTGATAGATTGGTGGATTTAAATGATGCGCCCTGCCCCCTCTCAGTTGATTGGTGAATTACAACCTGTTCCCCCCATAACCCTCTGATTGGTTCAGGGTTTGTGTCAAGAGCAGTTTGATGAATGCTGCCTCTGTACTGCCCCCACGGTCTGTCAACACCTGTTTGTTGGCTGGCATTCTCCTCCCTGCCCCTTCTCCCAAGGCCCTTTATATCAAAAGAACGACCTTGCCATGAACCCAAGGCCTGATTGACATGTCCAGACATGCTCCTGCCCGGCCCTCCAGGTCTACCTGATAGTATGGATCATGCTCCTGTATCTATCTATTATTTTAATATTATCACAAAATTAAAATATCTATCTAACCTTTGCTTTATAATTTGTTAAAAAAGGAAAACCTTTTCTATGAAAAACGCTTACAGGTCCTGCAGTAAATCAGCCTTTTCCCATTTCACAGAAAGTCCTCTCGCAAAAAAGGCAAGCTTCCAGCAGCTGATTCTTTCATATCACAGAAAGGCCAGCTGACAAGCCCTGCGAGCACTCAGGGCTCAGTTTGTAGAAAGAGAGAGAGAGAGACCGCAGGCATATGCCTGGAAGTTGACAGGCACCCCGGTGTGTGAGGCCCTGCTCATGATCGCCGGCACACATCTGTGTGCACGCTCCTGCCCCATCCCCCAACCCCCAATGCTGCTGTGGGATCCTTCGTGGAGAAAGCACATTTTTTTGGTTTTTAACTTTTTAAGGTGAAGGATTTTAGGTAATGGGTGTAAAGCACGAGACAACTAGTTCAATATACGCCTTTTAAATATCACACAGAGGTAAACAGTATACAGCAGTTCCCTTTTAAATCACGTATAAAAAATCTATCCTATGCTTTATAATTTGTAATAATAATTATAGTAAATTATATAATAATAATTTGTATCTAAAAACAAACCTTGTTCTATCAAATACCCCACATTTTAAAAATTCAAGTATATTAACGTATTTTCAGCTGAGCTAAGGATCCACAGTGCGGAAGCATTTCGCTTAACTTTCTAAAGGTGAGAACTGTACCCAGACACACAGAATGAATCGAGTATGCTTGAATAACTAGCTACCAGAAGTGGGGTTTGAACCCATGTGGGCATTTGCCCATTGGATCTTAAGTCCAACACCTTAGCAACTCGACCATTATGGTGGTAGAAAAAGCCATTTTAAGCCCTCTTCGCCACTTCATGAAAACTGTGATCATTTTTTTCTGCTCCTTCAAAAACAGGTGGTGACTCATCTTCTCTTCGGACGCGAGATGCCAGAAGTGGCAACTCCAACTTCAGCTGTGTACCCTGCTCAAACATTATGTGAAATACTCTATGGGAGATTAGCGTTTCTTTTGCTGATGCGCGTACTTGGACAGCTGACTCAAGAAACAGGTTTACACATGCAGACCTTTAACATAAGTTCATATCTTCCTGTTGTCAATGTAAAGCGGTCTTAAAACGGGACAAAGGGCACACATTTGCTAAAAGAAATTACTCTCCTTATTATAAAGTCTGCTTTCAACAAAATACCGCTCTTTTCGGTGTATATAAATAAGCGTTCAGACTGGTCCATTACACAGCTTGCTGTTAATACCGAAAGAGGACTCCGAATCTCGTTGAAAGACAAAAAGGTGTGTCTTCAATATCTTATTAGAACAATGTTTTTTATCTATCTATCTATCTATCTATCTATCTATCTATCTATCTATCTAT
>JANRMT010049829.1:56916919-56948830 GCA_026402145.1 Polypterus bichir lapradei | reverse complement strand
GAGCCATCATCTTTCCACCTCCCGGCTGTGAGCTGGCAAACATGCCCATCTCAGGCGCATGTGCCGTCGGGTCTCGCAAGGACAGCTCGGAACTGGAGTTCAGGAATGCAGCTAATAGCTGACTGCGATGCACCTGTTTTAATTTATCAGTGGACCATTCAGTCACATCCTGGAACTCTTCACTTTGAAATGTGTCAGCCAGTGCCTCGCTCACCTCCCCCTTTCCCTTTAGGTAGTCTGAAACCATTGGGGTACTGAGGCTTTCGCAGACAGGATGATGCTGACCTTTTCTATCCCAGAATTTTTCAGTCTAGGTCACGTGTCCATGTTCGGCAAGCTGCTAACAAATGTTGTCACCACTCGGAAGCTGATCGGAAAGGCCATATTTGTCTTCGGGCTTGTTCCATGCTTCTCGTCATTCTTCCAGATCATTGTCATCTGCGAGGTTAAGTGCACGGGACAAAATTTATTAATTCATAAAAGTTCTCTAGACCCTCTCCCACACATACCTCATCCTGGACGTAGTTGTCTGGAAGCTTACTTTCCTGAAGACGGCTGCCTCTTCCAGTTTCTTCTCTGACGTTGACGTTCTTGAGGGCTTATTCTTCAGCAGCGTTGCTGATCTGTCTCAGTTTCTTCTTCTCCATTACAGCCAGTAATTAAGGCGAGGGTTTGTTTGCCGCTCCTCATGTCACAGTGCTGCCTGTTGGGTTAGCGTCCACGTTAATATTAAAAGGTTTCTGAGCCCAACAGACAGCCAGAAATCCTGCCGACTACGCCAGATGTGGATGTTAGAAGTCGCTGTTGCCAGTGATATTTCAGTTCTGATATTAATTTTAATTTTAGTTTTTATTTTATAAAATTAATTTTAATTTTTATTTCATTCCAGTTTCAGTGGAGTCAACAATTTTATTTTTTATTTAGTTCTGTTTTTTAAATTTTAGTTTTTATTTTATTTAGTTCTGGCCTTTTTATATAATATTAGTACAATTTTAGTTTTTCTTTCTGTTGCAAGACCACAAATGCTGACCTACACATATTTCAATGCAAGTTATGTTTCAGTCAACAAAATACACTCACTGTTCATAATACCAGCAAGACTGTATGTTAACAATTTCTGCTGCCAGTACTGAAGCAGTGACATGCAGTGAGGTTCGTGAGGCACTGACTCCTTTAGAATCAGATTTACAAATATATGAACCCATATCTTATTCACTATTTGATTGGCAGCATGCACATTGACTACTGGTTATGTTTCATATCTTATCCGCATTATTTACACACATATTTGGCTAAGAAAGAACATTACATTTATAGTGGTGAAAGACAGCAGAGAGAGCGCATTTGCTCTGCACCCTCCATATGTTCTAAATTTGCCATTGTAATTTCACAATTTATACTCATTCAATACAAATGAAAGTATAAAGTGGTGTACAAAAATGGATTTCAATTTTGACCTTAATTGAAATATTTAGTTGTTTTTAAAAGATTTTAATTCTTATGCTTTAATCAATTTTAATGCAGACTATTCAACAAAAGGATAACATGAAAAGCTAACGAATATTTTATTTAAGCTCAAAATTTAGTCTTTAAATATTGGATTTTTTTTCTTAGTCTGATCGCATTTTTTATAAAATTGAAAACTGTTTATGGTCTTACCTTTATTTGTAAATGAAGTCCATGCGCCTATCCTTTTCCATGAAAGTCTCCATCACTTTCTTGTAAAAGTCCTCCTTGTTTTCCTTTAGTTTTAAAAGTCTTAACCTTCCATTTTGAAGTTGGAAGAAAAAATAAAAATAAATGGACCGCTGCAGCGCACTTGACTTTCTGATGTTGCTAACTTATTGGTGCATCTGCGTAGAAGAACAGTAGCAACAAGCACCTGTTGGGTTCACATCCACCCCCTCCAGTGTGGCACTGTACTGCCTGCCTTACCTTGTGCCTTTTCACTGCAGTTTTATGTCTGATCAGCAAGACTAGATATGTCGCACACATTCATTAAAGATATTAGCCAGACTGTGGAAAGTCAGGGTGCATAATAAACATGTCTGCAATTGCATGCATCAACCCAGTGTGTAAGGGATATTGCAGTCTGAGCTGAGGTTACCGCACCTTGCGTTTCTCCCTTGTATTTGAGGAAATGCACAAATTCAAGGATTTTGACGGTTAAAAAAATAAAAATTATTGGAATCATAAAAAAAACAAATTTATAGCACAAGCCAGTGGATAAATTTATTTTATGTTATCATTATTAGTTTTTTTTACTTTTCATGCCTCCACCGATTGCACATGAAGTGCAGTCATGGTGTTGATCCAGTTGGTCCAGTTGGTCCTGCACTGAAACTCAGAGACTTTTTGAGTTTCTCTCTATTCTTCTTGCATGCCGAATTTGCTTTAATTATCATCTGTGCTGTAATTAAAGTATTTTCACACATTACTTTCTTTCTTTCTACCTGTGCAAAACTCGCCATTGGCAACCACACGTGGTTATTGCTTCAACCCGATGAACCAAATGTGCTCAACAAACAAACAACGGTCCTTTACGGAAGTTGCACCATGTGACTATAGTAAGCCCAAGGTACAAGATCACCACATAGTGTACAGTGCAACTTAACTGAATGCTCAGGGTGACTGAACCGGGTTGAACGAAAATGCTATTGCTGTTTTTTTTTTTGTTTTTGCTCAATTTTCGTTCTCATTTTAGTGCGTTCACATATCACTCATTTTTATTTTTGTTTAGTTTCTCTGTTTGCCTTAATTTCAGTTCTCATTCTTGTAAAACGAAAAACAATATTTTTAGTTCTAGTTCTCTTTTTCGTTATGAAAATATCACTGGCTGTTGCCCCTTAAAAGCACCAAGAAGTATTCTTTTAATTATTTCTTCTTTCCCGTGCTCCAAAGCACCTCCACCACAACATACACAATCAATAAACACAATAATTCAATACTCTTCTTCTCCTCCGCACCTCCCAGCAAGCTCTGTTAACTACCTCCCAACTCCAGCTCGCTTGCTGGGTCTCCACCAGTCCTTTATATAGTCTTTGACCCGAGTCAGATGGAGAACTGTAGCCCGGAAGGATGTCTATGCTTCCGTCCCTGTGACTTTGCAGTACTTATGTACACAGTAGGGACTCCCCAGTCTCCCTGCAGTGTTTCCCGGCAGCACCCACAATACCCAGCAGGGCAGTGTTGTCGAACTCCAAGTCCCATAGTGACCTGTGGGCATCTGGGGCACCACTGCAGTCCAGAGAAGCTTCCATCTATCATCCTAGGGGAGGCAGTGTCCCTGATAAGCTGCCCTCCCCCATTCTTCCGTTATTGGTCCATCCCTTACAATATATATAGTTACTTCAATATATTAATGAACAGTTATAAAAGGGATAAACCTTGTAATCATAAAGTATAATTAGGACAGGGAGGAATATTGAGAAATAATTTTGAGAGCTACTGGAAGTGAAAGAAGTGACTTGAGAGCAGGTGTCATATGTTCTCTAGTTCCTGCCTGAGTTAACACCAAGTCATTGAATAAGCAATATTACAGCCATGTGTCATCATCATATTTGTGGAAATTAATTAGGGAAGACTGACTTGACCCTAGATAACAGAAGGCCACATGATAATGTAGTTTTCAGTGACTGCTTTTTCAAAGTCACATTTTGTCATATTTTCTTCCCAATAACATATAACTATTATTAGCAAGTTTCTTACCTTTCACTGGTGTGGTATTTGTGAATGATTTCTGATCCACCTTTAGCTGGGATGCCAGAAGAATGATAAGATGTATTGAATTTATGAACACCTTATGAACTGGCAAATGTCCACATTAAATAACTTTCACTTTTTCTGTATGGGGTTCAGAAGTGGTGATCAAGAGACTATTCTTCAACAAACCAAAACTCACTTGCTGTAATAAATCGAATAATTCATTTTAATCATAGCATAAGGTACACAGAAGATGGATATATGAAAATATAAAATTTATATAATGTGAAAGAAAGAAACACACAAAAAGAAGGCAAAGGGTTAGGGTCTGTGACACATCATGGTTATAAAGGGCTAGAGAGTAAAGATGATATTTCTTTAGCAGAGTCCAGATACCCACTGCTTTGTGACACTTTTGTTGGATGCCCAGTTCAAGTTACTGGTTAACTATAAGTAAAATAAAAATATCAACAGTCATTATAAAAAATGTTAAAAACACTGATGGGAAATGGGTAAATAGCTGTAAAATTAGAAAATTTAAGACTAATAATTAAATGGTTAAAAGATAAAAGGACTGGCACAGCACTTCTCTATTGGAACAGATTTTATTATCAAAGTAAACTGCAAATTCATTACATTTTCCTGTTGATTAATAAACCTAGACCACTTTGGTAATTTCTGTAATAATAGATCAAGCTTGAAAAATTAAGATTACCTGGAAACTTATTTAATCATTGAGCAACTTTGTTCTTATAACCAACAAGATGCATAGTTGGTTCAGTTTTTTGCCTTTGACTCTCAGCTTTCCTATAGTTTTTTTATAACTTTAAAATAGAAGGGATATACTGTATTTCCAAGGAAGCTTAAACCTGTATGCCAATTTTATCCAGGCAGATGCACCAGAATCTACAGAACATGTCAATCTAGAATTAAAGCTGCTAGCTACACTTTGAAGAGAACCTTGCAGTAAATGAGGAACAGAATCAGGGAAATTGTTTAATTCACTTATGATGAACAGGATAACATATCAAAACTGACACAATTACCATCATAAATAGGAACATCAAAAACTTGTATAACTTTGAATCTATATAATGTGTGATAATAATGTCCAAAGTATGCCCATATATATGTGTTGGCACAGATACAAATGGCATAAGATTGAAGTTATGTAAAGAAAGTAACAATTTTGACATTTAGAGGATGAGACTTCATTAAGCACAGATGCATCATTATATCAAGCAAGCCATGTCTCAGTAATAAATGAAAAAGTCTTGTTCAAAATCTTAATAAGCTGTAATGGCCGACCCCTTACCTACGGTGGTTCTTAAGGGCAAAACGCAAAAACAAATTCAACAACAAACCAAATGAAAAAACAAAAAAAAACACAATGAAATTAATTAATATATGAAAATATGAAGTTAATAATAAAAAGTGAGGGCATAAACTTACCAAATAGTGAGAGCATGAAATTAACAATTAAATTACAGAGCATGAAATTTACAAAAAGTGAGAGCGTGAAATTAACCAAAACAACAGCATGAAATATACATTAAGAAGCTGCAGCATGAAATCAACATTAAGAGGCCGCAGCATGAAATCAACAAAAACTGAAAACGGAAACGAACTTCACAATGGAAACAGCATTTTGAAAATGGAAATGTCCACACCAGAAATGAGATTTTCAAAACGAAATCTCTGCATGCGTAGTTGGAAGAGAAATCTGTGTAACGGACTAATCTTCAACTGATCACATTTAAAGGTGAAATGCAGAATATTCTGTATATTTTAAACCTATATATTATACTATATACATGTAGTGTGGCAACTGCAAGGGTCTGTAAACGTTTATGTCCTGAGTATTCAACGTGTTAAGTGCGAGAAAGTCCGCTTCAGCGAAGGGTGTTGATGGTTGGTTGTAATAACGTAATAACGTTTCATACGAAATGACAAACATATACTGGTTGTTCTTGTTAAATACTGTCGCATGCGGCTGGGGGTGGAGCCCAGTCGGGACGCCCGAGGGGACTGGAGGAGGGCAGGTGCCTCCTCCCGACCACGAGGGGGCGACCGCCCTGGTTTTGTTGGTGGCCTCGGGTAGGGGGCTTGGAAACCCAACCCTGTAGGGGCCCGTGGCCACCGCCAGGCGGTGCCCCGGTGCCTGAAGAACCCTGGAGCCCAGCACTTCCGCTACACGGGGGCATGTCCAAGGAGGAGTGCCGGGAAGCAGCAGGAGCCCATCCGGGGTGGTATAAAAGGGGCCGCCTCCTTGCATTCGAGTCGGGTGGAAGAGGACGGAGCTGGAGAGAGGACTGGAGGCGGCCAGAAGAAAGGCACAAGTGACTGTGTGAGAGGCCTGGACTTTTGGAGAATCGGTGCTGGAGGCACTGGGTTGGTGCACTAAACTTTGTAAATATTGTAAATAGTAGTGTGTGAATAAACGTGTGTTGGGAGAACAACAATGTCCGTCTGTCTGTGTCCGGGTCCCGTTCCACAATACATATAATCCCTTCACAACTACAGTTTTTGTGACTTCCTGGTAATTTAAAAATGAAAACATTTCCTTGGGAAACTGAGCAAAAAGTTTAACATCTTCACAAACTTTTAAAATAAAGATGTCAAACTTAAACTAGATAACTCCCTGTCGTGTCGGCTGCTTCTTACTTCTCGCAAAGTGTTATTAATAACATATTTTCTTATCATAAAATTTCAAGTGTGAAAACGCGCATGGATTTCTTTCTCTTTATTTGGTTGCGGGTCTCATTTGGTGGGTCGAGTGTGCAAACACATGTGGTATTGCAGACACGGGGGGTGGGGAGGCATGGACAATGCGGTAGGTGGGTTTGGGGTCCCCTATGAGTTCAAAGCATGACGTGTCCATTGTCAACCATCAAATGAAACAGAGAAGTCCTGCTATTGGGCTTACCATTCAGTTTACTGTTTTGTTACAAATGCTGTACTTCTTCCTGTGACAAACGTTCTCATTCTCCAAAGGCAGACAATGTTTTGACCCTATTGTGGCAGTCAGCTTTTGTTCCACCTGTGGGCGATCACTTGCCTTTCTGCTGTCAGGTGACCAATTGTCTGCGGCGCTGGGAGGACCACCAACAGGTAATATGTCTCTTGCATTTTACTGTTTTCTCTTACCCTGCAATTAGCATGACATGATCATACAAAATATGGTAAGTGACAAACTGACACATAAGCCTTAAATGTAATTTATTTTTATTTTAATCAGTGGGAATGAACACACACTTTTGGTCACAGATTGGATTACGCAGTATACAAATATGAGGTCATTCTAGATTTTTTGAAAATTTATCATGGAATAAGCATGTGTTTAAGAAGTTTGAAAATGCGCCTGAAAGAACTGGTATCAAAACTTAGGAATTATTCCAATATAAGTCAAGTGTGTGTGGCCATGGAGATTGAGCTACAAGGGCCGGGTCAGCTTCTTGGATATAGAATGATGCATCAGGTGTTACTGCAGAAATATAAACTGTGCGTGAGGCAACGTGATGCCATGAATTTGTTGTCTGAAAGGAATCCATCTGCAACTTCAGCTAGGAGGACAAGGAGATTTTTCCGAAGAGTGTACCACTCACTGGGTCCAAACTACGTTTGGCATGTAGATGGATTTGATAAATTAAAGCCTTACTGCATAGCGGTAAGCGGGTGCATCTATGGCTTTTCAAGAAAGATTTTATGGCTTTCATGCGGACCAACAAATAATAACCCAGCAGTAATTGCAAAAAATTATGTGCTTTGTGTAGCAAAACTTGGCATTGTACCAATGAGACTGAGGATGGATTGCGGAACAGAAAACACCTTGATAGCAGCAATACAGTGCACGTTGCGCTCTCAAGGAAACGACCACTTCGCTGGTGCAGCTAGTTATGTTTATAGTACTTCTGTAACGAATCAGAGAATAGAATCTTGGCGGGCACATTTCAGAAAGCAACAGTAAGAATATTTGTGTATATATTTTGGTATAGTAAGTGTAGTCATAACTTACTTAATCAATAACTGCAAAATGTTTATGAATAATGTTAAAAAAACACCTTGGACCCTGCATCATAGACTTAATTTATTTTAAATGTTTAACTACGTGCAGTTTTCCAGTCCAGTGATATATTTTACTGATTGCCCTTCAGTGAAAGCTTAATTACACCAGTAAACAAAACCATTTACAGAACACAATTAAAAAATGCATCCAAAGCTACATTTAAGTAGCTCTTGCATTTCATTTCATTCAGGTCACAGTTCTGGATGGAAGTCCTGGTGGATCTGAAAGATTCTGGCAATTTCAATGGTAGCCACCAGCCTAAATGTTTGCTGGACTTTGCTTTTCTTGAATTGATGCAAAAGGATTTGAATGAATTTAAAGACCTCTGGAACTAACATAGAATTAGACCCTCGAGGATCAGCTTGTCCTTCTGGAATTCCCAATGAGATTTTTAGCCTACCACATAGGTATGAATAAATGGATATAAGTAAAGCAACAGTTTCAATTCCATTTAGAATAATTAGAAAATATTTAAAAAATCTTGCCAGGTGTGTTTTCTTTGTTTTTAATCATCAGTAAAAGTAAAGAGCTAAGTTTGTAAGGGGAGAGATACAGATTTTAAAATTGTATGATTCATTTTAAGAATGTTCTCAAGTTTCGGCTACACAGTACTCAATTAATTCTATAGACTTCTGAATATATTAGTTTTTTTTTCTTTTAAACATATTACTTATTTGTCTAGATTCCAATCAAGAAACTTTGAATACGTTGTTTCAGAAGAGAAGCTTCGTCAACTGGCAACACAATGCAAGGAAATTTGCAATTGTGGAGATGAAGCCATACAGGAATATTTAGATTTCATAAAGCAACTGTACAATTTACAAACTCCACTCACATGGAAATCTGCTGTAGAATTATTTTTGAGGCTAAAAGAAATTTGTAATATCTGAATATTTTTTAGTATTTATCAATGTGGTTTGTTTTTTCTTGTGTATGTCGCAATGTAAAGTACAATTACTTCTCTCACTTATTTTAGCTAATATTGTAACACTTTATATTTAAATAAATATAATTTGGGTATTCTCTTTCCTGAGTGCATTTTTAGATCTTGCATAATTTAAATTAGTTATTCTAGCACCATCAACCGTGTACCAGAAACCACCAGTAGACAGGACTTGCAAACTGAAACACTAATTTAATTGATTTGAATTAACCTTCACAACCATTAAATGTAGTTGCTATGAATTTGTCTGTGTTCCAGCTACAAATATAACAGTAAAAAGACAACAGTGGCAAACATTATTTAATCTTTCAACAGTAGATGCACCAATGGTGACAATATAGCTTACAATATACAATAAACACATGATAAAAACTAATATAACTTGTAGAGTTTCATTTTCACTTTTTTCTCTATAGGTCTTTATTAAGTAAAATAGAAGCTGTTGGAAAGCAGTAGAAGGCTGGGGGGCAACAACAGGTATATCACCGGTTTTGACTGATCGGGAAAGAATGCAGATATAACAACGGTTTATAGTTTAAAATGATGTGACGTGTTTGTATCGTTCTGCTTTTAGGTATACTATCCTCCCTGCTACACAAAAGATTTTATATTTTCTCATGGCTCCTTTTGGCCTTCTGCAGTCTGGCATATAGAATGACATAATAATCACACCTTACAAGTTTTACAAGTGACACTGGACAAAACATTACCTGCCTTCTCCCAGTATGTGGACTGCAACACCCGGGGAAATAGGACTATTGACCTACTATATGCAAACGTTAAAGACACATACAGCGCCACCCCGCTGCCTGCGCTTGGGAAAGCAGATCATAACCTGGTTCTGCTTCAGCCTCACTACAAACCAAGAGTGACGGCGCTACCTACAACCACACAATAATTCAGGAAGTGGTCCCCTGAGGCAGAGCAGGCTCTGAGAGACTGCTTTGGAACCACTGACTGGGATATCCTGCAGAGGTCATATATTGAGAATAGTGAAGAGGCTGTTGACTGCACAACTGATTACATCAACTTCTGTATGGACATTGTTGTTCCAGTAAGAACAGTATGCTGCTATGCTAACAACAAGCCATGGATTACAAGTGACATCAAGGGCCTTTGAACCAGAAGAAAAGGGCTTTTAAAGGCGGTGATCAGCAGGAGCTCAAGCGCGTGCAGAAGGAACTCCGAGTCCAGCTCAGCGCGGTGAAGGAGCAGTACAGGAGAAAGCTGTAGCAGAAGTTGCAGAATAACAGCATGAAGCGTGGGATGGGATGGGTGGCTGCAGCTCGAAGCAGGGTGCCACCATCGAGAGAGACGTGGAAAGAGCGAACCAAATGTACAACTTCTTTAATAGGTTTGACCACCCTAACCCACTCTCACCTCGGAGTACTGCATCCTCCAACTATCCTTCTGCTGATACCAGCATAGTAGAGATATCCCCACCCACAATTACAATTACAGCAGCGCAGGTGAGCAGAGAGCTGAGGAGACTTCGTGCTAGCAAAGCAGTGGGTCCAGATGGAGTATCGCCACGACTGCTGAAGGCCTGTGCGCTGGAACTGGGGAGTCCTTTATAGCGCATCTTCAACCTGAGCCTGCAACAGGGGAGAGTCCTGAGGCTTTGGAAAACATCTTGTATAACCCCAGTCCCAAAGCTATCACACCCTAGTGAGCTGAATGACTTCTGGCCTGTTGCTCTGACGTCACATGTGATGAAGACCATGGAGCTGCTGCTGCTTCACCACCTGAGGCCACACGTCCGCCACGCCCTCAACCCTCTGCAGTTCGCATACCAGGAGAAGGTGGGAGTGGAGGATGCCATCATCTATATGCTACACCGATCCCTCTCCCACTTGGACAGAGGCAGTGGTGCTGTTAGAATTATGTTTTTGGACTTCTCTAGCGCCTTCAACACCATCCAACCTCTGCTCCTTAGGGACAAGCTGAAAGAGATGGGAGTAAATTCACACCTGGTGGCATGGATCGTGGACTATCTTACAGACAGACCTCAGTATGTGCGTCTCAGGATCTGCAGGTCAGACATTGTGGTCAGCAACACAGGAGCACCGCAAGGGACTGTACTTTCTCTGGTCCTGTTCAGCCTATATACATCAGACTTCCAATACGAATTGGAGTCCTGACACGTGCAAAAGTTCGCTGATAACACTGCTATCGTGGGCTGCATCAGGAGTGGGCAGGAGGAGGAGTATAGGAAGCTAATCAAAGACTTTGTTAAATGGTGTGACTCAAACCACTTACACCTGAACACCAGCAAGACCAAGGAACTGGTAGTGGATTTAAGGTCGCCCAGGCCCCTCATGGACCCCATCATCATCAGAGGTGACTGTGTGCAAAGGGTGCAGACATATAAATACCTGGGACTTCAGCTGGATGATAAATTGGACTGGACTGCCAATACTGATGCTCTGTGTAAGAAAGGTCAGAGCCGACTATACTTACTTAGAAGGTTGTCGTCCTTCAACATCTGCAATAAGATGCTGCAGATGTTCTACCAGACGGTTGTGGCAAGTGCCCTCTTCTACACGGTGGTGTGCTGGGGAGGCAGCATAAAGATGAAGGACGCCTCACACCTGGACAAACTGAAAGGCAGGCTCTATTGTAGGAATGAAGCTGGACAGTTTAACATCTGTGGCAGAGCGATGTGCGCTAAGCAAGCTCCTGTCAATCATGGAGAATCCACTGCATCCACTGAACAGTGTCATCTCCAGGCAGAGGAGTTGCTTCAATAACAGACTGCTATCACTGTCCTACTCCACTGACAGACTGAGGAGATCGTTCCTCCCCCACACTATGCGACTCCTCAGTTCCACCCGGGGGTGGGGTAAACACTAACATTATTCAAAATTATTGTCTGTTTTTACATGCATTTCTATTACTCTTTAATTTAACATTGTTTTTTTGTATCAGTATACTGCTGCTGGATTATGTGAATTTCCCCTTGGGATTAATAAAGTATCTATCTATCTATCTACAGTCAAGCCAGTAGAGGTGCAGTCATTGTTGTACAAAGAGCAAATGGCTGGAGAGAGAAAATGTCCCTTAGGCAATCCCGTGTTTCTGATCAGAGACTCTTTTACATGTCTACCCTGTTCCATAGCCTAGAATCTGCTCCCCAGAAAGTCAGAGATCAGAGACTTGTACAATTGTCCAAGTTTGCATTGGATACCACAAATAGATACTTTTAGTGAGGATGAACTGGATAAACCTCTGGCGTTATCAGAATTACTAGATGCTATAAAGTCACTTCAAGGTGGGAAAGCAGCAGGCCCTGATGGCTACCCTGCAGCATTTTATAAGAAATTCTCTGCTCAGCTAGCTCCCCTCCTATTAGCAACATTTACAGAAGCTAGAGACAATCAAACTCTTCCTCAAACTTTTTGCCAAGCATTGATCACCATTTTTCCTAAACAAAATAAGGACTTATTGCAATGTGCATCATACAGACCAATTTCACTTTTGAATAATGACGTTAACATATTCTCAAAAATCATAGCTAGAAGGATGGAGAAAGTGCTCCCTTCGGTAATATCACAAGATGAAACTGGATTTATCAAGGATTGACACTTATCTTCCAATCTTCGACGCCTATTTAATGCAATATACTAACCAACAACGTCAAACACCCCAGAAATATTATTATCATTGGATGCAGAAAAAGCATTTGACATGACTGAATGGAAATACCTTTTTACTACATTGGAGAAATTTGGGTTTGGCCCGAACATTTGTGCATGGATCAAACTACTGTATACCAATCCAGAAGCTTCAATCTGTATCAACAACATTTGTTCAGACTACTTTAAACTAGAACGTGGTACCAGACAAGAATGCCCCTTGTCACCGCTGCTATTTGCAATCGCCACTGGCGGTTCAGTTTTTAATATCTGGAAAAAATTTGGGATTAACTTGCTTAGAAATCTTTATATAGACAACATCTTTGCATCCTATGAACAATTACATTCCAAATTTAACATTCCAGCTACACATTTCTTTCACTATGTTCAAATTAGAAACTTTGTTAAACAGAACTTGCCCAATTTTCCTCATCTTGCACCCTCATCTATGCTAGAAAAAATATTGCTCAATTTCAAGGACTCAGACACCATGTCTGCAATATATAAAATTATTTTACAGTCCCTCCCTTTCAAACATCCAAGAAGACACTGGGAAAAAGATCTCTTAATCAATATATCAGAAATGGAATGGAAAGTAGCAATGCAGAGAATTCACTCGAGCTCCATATGAGCAAAGCATACAATTATTCAACTCAAAATTATATATCAAGCACATCTGTCTTGCCTAAAGCTCTCCAAAATGTTTCCAGGGCAAGATCCAACCTGCGAACGCTGCAATCAAGTCCCAGTCTCACTGGGTCACATGTTTTGGGCCTGCACCAAATTAACATAATTTTGGAACAAAATTTTTAAGTGCCTTTCAGACAGCCTTGGTGTCACATTCCCTCCTAACCCATTAACAGCTGTGTTTGGTGTTCTTTCAGATGGGTTTAAAGTGTAGAAGGACAAACAAACTGTGATTGCATTCACTACACTTTTGGCACAGAGACTTATTTTGCTAAACTGGAAGAATCTTAACTCCCCTCTTTTAAGTCAGTGGGAAACCGATGTTTTATACTATTTGAAATCGGAAAAAATCAAATACTCAGTTAGAGGATCTGTACAGATTTTTTTCAAAACATGGCAGTATCTAATCAGTAATATTTTAGAATAAGCTCTTAAAGCACAGAGGAAGCAATTATTTCTGCATTTCTTTTTTCTTCTCCATTCATCTCTATTGGCTTATCAAACTCATCAATTTAGGTATGTTTACAAGCCTTAAGTTTTACCCTGTTGGCCATGCTTTCTCTCTCGGGGTGGGGGACGACTTGTTCTCAATCCTACTGTTTGCAAAATTTGATTGATTTGTATGGAATGATTACAATAAAATTAATAAAAAAAAGAAGGAATATGATCGAGTGTTGCATGTTTGTGAGTGGCAGAAGTATGTAAACCTTTGCTTTCAGTATCTGGTGTGACCCCCCTTTGCAGCAATAACTGCAACTAAATGTTTCCGGTAACTTTTGATCATTCCTGCACTGGTTTGGAGGAATTTTAGCCCATTCCTCCGTACAGAACAGCTTCAACTATGGGATGTTGGTGGGTTTCCTCACATTAACTGCTCGCTTCAGGTCCTTCCACAACATTTCGATTGGATTAAGGTCAGGACTTTGACTTGGCCATTCCAAAACATTAACTTTATTCTTCTCTAACCATTCTTTGGTAGAATGACTTGTGTACTTAGGGTCGTTGTCTTGCTGCATGACCCACCTTCTCTTGAGATTCAGTTCATGGACAGATGTCCGGACATTTTCCTTTAAAATTCTCTGATATAATTCAGAATTCATTGTTCCATCAATGAAGGCAAGCCGTCCTGGTTCAGATGCAGCAAAACAGGCCCAAACCATGATACTACCACCACCATGTTTCACAGATGGGATAAGGTTCTTATGCTGGAATTCAGTGTTTTCCTTTCTCCAAACATAACGTTTTTCATTTAAACCAAAAAGTTCAATTTAGGTCTAATCCATCCACAAAACATTCTTCCAATAGCCTTCTGGTTTGTCCACATGATCTTTAGCAAACTGCAGATGAGCAGCAATGTTTTTTTGGAGAGCAGTGGCTTTCTCCTTGCAACCCTGCCATGTACACCATTGTTGTTCAGTGTTCTCCTGATGGTGGACTCATGAACATGAACATTAGCCAATGTGAGAGAGGCCTTCAGTTGCTTAGAAGTTACCCTGGGGTCCTTTGTGACCTTGCCGACTATTACACACCTTGATCTTAGAGTGATCTTTGTTGGTTGACCACTCCTGGGGAGGGTAACAATGGTCTTGAATTTCCTCCATTTGTACACAATCTGTCTGACTGTGGATTAGTGGAGTCCAAACTCTTTAGAGATGGTGTTTTAACCTTTTCCAGCCTGATGAGCATCAACAACTCTTTTCCTGAGGTCCTCAGAAATCTCCTTTGTTCGTGCCATGATACACTTCCACAAACATGTGTTGTGAAGAGCAGACTTTGATAGATCCCTGTTCTTTAAATAACACAGGGTGCCCACTCACACCTGATTGTCATTCCATTGATTGAAAACACCTGACTCTAATTTCACCTTCAAACTAACTGCTAATCCTAGAGGTTCACATGCTTTTGCCACTCACAGGTGTGTAGTGTTCGATCGTTTTCCTAAATAAATAAATGACCAAGTATAATATTTTTGTCTCATTTGTTTAACTGGTTTTTCTTTATCTACTTTTAGGACTTGAATGAAAATATGATGATGTTTTAGGTCATATTTATGCAGAAATATAGAAAATTCTAAAGGGTTCTCAAACTTTCAACCACAACTGTAAACTTGTAAAAAATGAATAAAGACACTGTAGCCATAAAAAAAAAAAAGTTTGCATTGGATACATTGTTTTGGAGAGGTTCAGCTACAATGATGTTAAATGATGTAATAAAATACCTGTGCCCTCTCTGCATATCAGCAGGAGGTCCAGAGACTGGTTCAGTTATTGGCAGAAAATTCACTGGAGTTAAATGTTTCTAAAACTAAGGAATTGTGCTGTGGCCCCAAAGGACGGGCTCCATCACTGCTGTTTCAGCCACTTAGTATCCAGGGTCAGTTGGTGGAGCAGGTTCAAATACCTCGGGACAGAGATTGACACCTGTCTGTCTTTCATGCAGCATGTAGATGCTGTATATAAGAAGACACAGCAGCGCCTCCATCTACTAAGGCAACTTAGAGCCTTTCATGTTAGCAAGGAGGTTTTAACGCTGGTTTATAGATCACTTATTGAATCTGTTCTCACTTTTAATTACTTATCTTGGTACAACTTATTAACCGTTAAACATAGAACAAAACTGTGTTGTGTAGTTAACCAGGCTTCCAAAATAATTGGATTACCTCAAACTCCCCTTTCTGAACTGCACAACCGTGTACTGTTGAGGAAGGCAACCATGATTGTGAAGGATGTCTCTCATCCTCTTTATGCGTTCTTTAGATTGCTGCCATTAGGTAGGAGGTATAAAACCCCATTGGCGCGGAAGAATGCATACAAGAAATCTTTTGTACCCTCAGCAGTATCTGTTCTGAATCAGATGAAGTAGGTTTTTTTTTTTATGGTTTGTTTATATTTGTATTTTTTGGGTCAGTTTTGTCTCATGAGCGTGTCAAAAGGGAAATTTCTGTGACCCCTTTGAGGCACAGACAATAAAGTTTTTTGTTTTTTTTTATCAAAAATCTTTAAAACAGGATTGTGAACTATAAGTACCTTGGCAGTTTGAATAGTGTAAGATGTAGTAAAATATTGCGTTTTTTTTAACTGATGTACAATTAAATTTAAATTAAATTAAATTTTGACAGTAGTTAAACAATTAAATGTTTTTGATTCTTGAACTTTATTAAGAAGTGTCAGGAAAGGTTAAACAGGATAGACTGTTTCTGTTCAAAAGTCGATTACCAAAATAATTATAATTGAACTGGAAATTGAAGTCAACCATCATAATATTTTACTTTAAAATGAACATTAATTATACACATTTGTGTTTAATAACAACAAGATCACTTGAATGGTACATCTCAGGGAAGCAACATTAACAAGGTTCAAGTCAAACCATTTCAAAAAGTATGGTTTAAAACATTGCATATTCTGAAATATAAAAAAAAGCTCTTAGAAGTATTACATTGTAAAATTTCTATTTACACAAAATATGTATAAAAATAAAATGTAGCAACTTCCTTTCTCTGAAAAAGTAACATTATTAATAACATAATTGCAAACAAAATGTAACTGTGCACAACTGAACAAAATGAAATTACGTGAAAAATGATTGATGGAAGATCCTGGTAATGTGGTAATAAAGAAAAAATGTCCATGTTTGCAAAATGAACTCAAGCAACATTAAAAGTAAAATTAACCAAAAACTTTCAAAAAATAATAACTGACGTAGCTAATAATATCATTTTTGTTGAAAATGTAATGAAAGAGTAAGTTCAGGGCTGGTAAAAATATATAATGATTGGTATTCTTTCATTAATTATATCAGAATTTAGTGTTGCCCAAATCCAGGTGAGTTTAAAATGCCAAAATTCATATGATATTTGAATTTATCATATGTTTTATGTATGGGGATGCTTAAAGAATTGGTGCATGTTTGAGCAATGGGATATGGTGACTCATTATGCAAGAAATTAACTTTTGGCTTTGGATGGAAGCTGATTGGTGGGATTGAGGAAACACCGGTTGAGAACATGAGGATATCTTCTAAAGATGGTTCAGCAAATGATGTTTTACCTAAGAAAATATAAGAACATGTTAATATCAGTTGTTTCACACATTAAGTAACTCATTCACATTGCCCTCTTTTTCATTAAGTCTAAACTTATTTAACATTTTAGCACCACATCATTGAACAAAGTAGTGGCCCACACTAATTGTTACATATTTATCACCCATACTATTTAACACATTGAGATGATAACTGTCTATCTCTAAAAAATAGTTAATTCATACAACAAAACAATTCATAAAGCATGTTTGTGCTTCTTAAATATGTAATCATTTTATCAGAATGTGTTATTAAAGTTTAAAACTTTGTGAAGTATGAAACCCAGAATGAATCTGTAGCATTGTTGTCATTTGATGTTATTACTTCAAGCAGTTTCTACCAGTATTATACGTTTTGTGCACAGCATAATGCATTATGTGCATCACATTTAATTTTGTTACTAAATACACAAAGATGAATTGTACAAATAATCATAACTATTTTTATATGCATGTGTTTTGACCAAACTGTTTTTCTTTTCCTTTTTCATTAAAATCTGGATTAATATCTTCAGATTCAGTAACATTATACTGTGCAACCCCAATGTCAGCAGCTTTGTAGCATTGTATAATTTATTCTTCTGGTCCCATTCCTGATCACGTGGCATAGCAGCCCAAACTTATGTTTAAGTGTCATACTGTACTGTATATAAAGCTTTGTAAACAATTGTCAGTGTTAATTAAAATATTACAATAACATCTAATCAATCCAAAACACACAGTAAAAGTAATCTTTAAACATTAATAATAAATTGGAACCACCCTAAGAGAACCACACCCTTATTTCTTTGTTGGTTAAGAGATGTGACAACTTTAGTTTAATGCTGGTGAAATAAATAACTAATATAACAGGCATAAATTCATTAATTAATGCAGTAAATGCATACATTTCTAGCCAGTAAAAAAGGCATATGAAGTGTAAAAGTTAAAAAAGTAGAAATTGCTTAATTGGTTTATCTTAGTTGTATGTTTATCAGAAGTAAATTATCTGAATACTGTACTGATTTGTATTCTAAACTTGTGGGCACACAAAATACAAACTCTCATCCTGTGGACAAAAGCTTGTGCGTCTCCTGCTGCGCTTACATTCAGTGTAGTTTTTTTCATAAATTGCGTAAGGTGAAAATTTACATGTATTATACACAATATTACATATTTCATGAAGTATACTAAACAAATATTTTCTCCAATACTTGAATTCAGACCTTCAATATCTAACAAGTAGTCTGCCCAGTATGCAGCTATCTTCACTTCCTCTTGTCTTCTGTTGCTACCAGGCTGGCTAAACTCAGCTTTAAAAAGATTCTCTATAATTTCAGCAGTTATTTTTTTCTCAGAAAAACAGAAGTATTACATGAATCCTGATGGATTTTGTTTCATCGCTTCAAGAACATTTAGTGTGGCTAGTCCTTCTTTGAACCTGCAAATAACATATACAAAAAAGATTAGGTTATTATTAGGTTTTTATATACAGCACTTATTTCATACTCTGAATATTACAAGGTGAGTATCATTAGAAAACAATAAATAAATTGCATTTACCAAGAGAATGAGTTGACAATATAGACCAGGTAATGTAAAACCACCTTTAATGCCCAAGGAAGGACATATTCCAGAGAGGATATTTCATTACTGTGATGTACATCATGTTAAGAAAAGTGGTCAGTGTCTATCAGCCTTACTGCATATAGTGTTATGACTACATAAAATGTTATGGATAGCTTAGGGAATGCAGAGGCCCTGACGACATGATACATTTGCTATATGTAACCTGGACAAACAGGGTAATACCAGAAGACCACTATATTTCACATAAAAAAAATATTTATTAAATCCTGAACACAATGCAGGATAAATCATCAACCCACTCCTCCCTAATATGAATGGGATCAGGCAGGTTTGAGAATGTTATGCATGTCACATTATGAATTCGGTGAAGCATAAAAAAGTTGCCCAAAAACATGGACCACATACTAATATGAACATCAACATACACCTGTATGTTGTGAAAATTGTTGTGATGTCAACTTCTGAGGATATGTTTCCATAAGATCTGCAGCATTGTTTGCTAGAACCTCAGGAGTACAGATGCAAACGTTTCTTGGTGTTAGTGCATTTCTCACAGAAACTATAATGTGTCACTTTTTGCCATTTGCTGATTTGTACATTTCTGAGGAGCACTCACAATGAGATATTGTTTCCAAAATCTTTGACATGTCAACAGAAGTAGTTGCTAGGAACATACAGATCTACAATGTAAATACACTGTTGCAATGAAAACAACAAGTCTTTCTAGCACACACACACACACACACACACGGATAACAAAACAAGCATTTGGACTTCTCTTTAGCTTGGCTATGTTTGCCTGCTAAAACAGGGTTTACTAATTTTTTTCTTTACATTTCCTGTGTTCAGAAATAATACATTATAGTTCAAATTAATATGTTAGTAGTACTAATTTTTATTACTTCAAAAGAATGCCAGCACTATACAAATGACAAAGAAATAGTCACCTTTTAAGGGTGACATGTTGGAACAGTGGAAGAGCTGGTACACTCGCAGTAAGGAGACCTAGGTTTGTGTCCTGGGTCCTCCCTGCATGGAGTTTGCATGCTCTCCCCATCTCTGAGTGGGATTCCTCTGGGTGGTGCTCTGGTTTCTTCCCACTGTCCAAAGATATATAGGTTAGGTAATTGGTGACACTAAATTGGCTCTAGTGTGTGTTTGATGTGGTTGGTGTATGTGAGATTGCCCAGCAATGGACTGGCACCCTGTCAACAGTTTGTTCCTGTTTATTGTCCTATTCTAGCTGGGATAGGCTTAAGCCCTCCTGTAACCCTCGTCTGAATTAACCGGGTTAAAAAATGACATGATATATTCACCATTACCCTATGTTCTTTGTTGCTGCTAGTTTATATATGACTAAAATCATATGGTATATTGTATGTGCCACATTCCTCAGCAATACATGAAAATTTGGATTAGCTATTAACTACTACTTAATTGCACTTTCATTACATTTATTTTGATAAAAATCATGGTGGCAACATGCTCAGCTGCACAAATGTCATTGAATCTTCAATATCTTTTGCCAACTCCTCCTGGGGAATTCTGAGACACTTCCATGCTGGTCAAGAGGCATAATCCCTCTAGTGTGTTATTTGTTCACTTCTAGTTTAAAGTAAATGCTACTTCCTCATCTTGGTAACTTTTAGTATTTATAAATAAAGCATTTATTACAACATACCTTTGAATACAAGCAGCATTTCTGGTGAAAAATACCACTTTAGATAATCTTCCACAATTTTGTCTTATCAGAAAGCTCCCTGATAACATGGCAAAGACATCCTGCTATCATAAGCATTGTAGCAAACACCTCCACTGTACTCCTAAGACATTCCACTGATGATGATGGCTTGATCTAATTTATTTCAAAGTTATAATAAAATGTAACATTAGTAGCAGCCAGTCACAAACAAAATAATGCATTTTTAAAATATGAAAAGAATATTGATTTAAAAGCTTGCAAAAAAATGTATAGCATTTGCCCAAAAAGGAACCCAAGGGGTGTTAAACCAACTTTTTTAATTAATTTAACACTCAGATTTATAGAAGCATATATTGTTTGTATAGTTGTTTATGTTTTTACACATATTATGTATGGTTCTTTATATACTGTACATTATCTGTACACAAAGGTTTTTTTTAAATCTAACTACTTTGTAGAAACTGGAGGCATTATAAAAGTAATTTAGTAATAGCCACTACCAAAGGACATCAAATATTTGATATGTCTATCGTTCCAAAACATTTAAAGCAGAACAATACTATTACAATATATATCTTCAATTACACTGATGACAACAGGGATGCAAAGGAGATCCTATTTATTCCCTGGATTACCCCACAGCATTGGCTACCTTGCGGTCTAGGAGACACACATCTAAGTAAGGTAGCCTAATGGAACACATCAGTTACATATACACAGAGCATTTCAAATTAAAAAGGGTCTCATGCATTACATAACATTCTGATTTATTGTATTAAAATCAAAATACATTACAAATAGCGCCCTGTCTGGGGTTTGTTTCCTGCCTTGCACCCTGTATTGGCTGGGATTGACTCCAGCAGACACCCGTGGCCCTGTAGTTAGGATATAGCAGGTTGGATAACGGATGGATGGATGTAGTTATATATTTGCATGAAACATGCATAGACACTTACAGAACAAAACAAACAATGTTAGCACAGTGAAATAAATATCTGTTTAGTTTTCTCACAAACGATCCTAATTAATGAAGTATACAATTTTCAAAAAACGCTAAAACATTCTGTGGAAAAAGCATTTACTGTGTATTACACGATGTCAGTCCACTACAGGATATGACAGCTCATAATACTCACCAGCACTGTCACAGGTCAAGTATTTTTCAGTTTCCCTTCCTTCAAATAGTGTTCTGTTTTTAAGATGTTGCATTGGGAGTTCTAAAAATTTTCTTTTGGGTCCTCCTGTGTCAATGCCACTCTCCATGTAGCCAGTATTATCACTGAATTTCACTAAAATGGTGTGTGCTGGATCAAAGGACGAACGCTTAAAACCACATAGAGCTCCATCCCATATGTCAGTTCTGTTTATATTGAACCATGAGACTTTTTCAAACTTAATCTGCGTGGCTAAATTTTCCAGGATGTCTTCCACACTAACTATTTTGTCATTAAAACTGTGTGTAAAAATAAAAATAGGAGAAAGAAAATGTACTTTTTACAAATAACCAGTATACATCAACTACTGAGGAACAATTATGTCAAAAAAGCAACAGCCACAATATCTGTAGGGTATATAACAAGATTTTAGTCATTGCTGACAGACTATAAAACAGACACATTAATTCAAAAGATAACCATGAGTTGTTCTAAAGAACACATAATATAAATGAAACAGATATTAAATCATTATTAAATAACAGTAATTACCATATTAACTACATTTATTCAGACTGGAAGAGAAAGTGTTACCAAAGAAACTTACCAATCAACATTGTGAGCAAATTCATCTTCTGATGAGCTACTAGTGTCACTTTCAACTACAATTGGAGCATAAACCTTTGTATATGTTCATGGAAAAATAAGAAAGCAATTACATATTGAGCTAGAAGAATCAACAGTAAAAGTGAAAAATTTCAAAATTTTGCTTATAGAAAAGCTGGACCATCCCCCCAATGAAATCTGTTTACTAAGTTGTTCTTCTTACCTTATTGTATTTTTATATTGTAAGACATTTTAAATAAATTACATTTATTATTACTTTGCCCATAGGTAACAATCTAGCTAATGTACGACACTACTACATAAACTAATAAAATTCAAAAAGGACATAGCAGCACTAGAAAACGTCCACAGAAGAGCGACTAGGCTGATTCAGAGCTACAGGGGATGAGTTATGAGGATAAATCAAAAGAGCTGAGCCTTTACAGTTTAAAGAGAAGATTATTAAATGGAGACCTGATTAAAGTATTTAAAATTATGAAGGGAATTAGCCCAGTGGATCGAGACGGTGACTTTAAAATGAATTCATCAAGAACACAGTTGGAAACATGTTAAGGGTAAATTTCACACAAACATTAGTAAGTGTTTCTTTACAAAGAGAATCACAGACACTTGGAATAAGCAACCAAGTAGTGTGGTGGACAGTTGGACTTTAGAGACCTTCAAAACTTGATTTGATGTGTTTTTAGAAGAGTTAAGTGAATAGGACTGGCGAGCTTTGTTGGGCTGAGTGGCCTGTTCTCATCTAGAATCAATATGAATACGCGATTTACATATATATTACATTTGTAAGAGTATCCTCTTATTTGAACGTTACATTTGAAGATGATTTGTGCCCTAAGTCATGCATTAAAGACATTACTAGTTTTAAATTGCTTGGTTTGCAAATGTACTTTAAGTGGTATCCGTGCTAAATAATGAAAAGAAAAAAAAAGTTTTAATTTGTGTCTATTAATACATGTAGTATTGATAACAATTGAGATACTATAAAATACTTTGTTCAGCAACAAATTCAACGGAAATTATATAGGTAGCATTGTTGATAATACCTGTAGCAATGTGCACCCGCACTAACACTAGTGCAGCTTGTGGAAACTTCCTTTGACGATGTGCTTGCCATATTTTGCTTTTCATTTGATACAGGATTAATCAAAGACATCTATTAAAACAGAAACTGAAAATCAAACAGTTTAAAGTAACAAACACAACAGGCACAGAGTTACAGTAATTTACTAATACTGTATTTTAATTGAATTAAATTCTCATTTTTGTATAGCACTTTTAACTAAATGCAGACACTGAGCTCTGTTTTAAGTTTTCAGGTAAAATGCAATTGCAACTTTTCTAATTATATAATGAGTACATAAAAACACAAAAGTGGTTTGGAACTTATTAACATAAACAGAGCTCAGCAATATCGGGGGGTATTTTTCGTACTGGATTACTCGTTTAGCCGGATGTAATTGTTGACGATTTGGTATGATCCTGGATCTGTCGGTTTTTCGAAACTCTTGCTGGATGTGTTGTCATAGCAGCAGATCCAAATCCGCAAACCTGCTCGGAGCAGGTTTGTTCTATGTAAACAAGGATTAGCTCATACACTTAATCAGTTTCCGTGCATGGAATTCATTCAGTCATGGCTTTGCCGTTCATGAATGAGCTACCAACTGATATCGGTGTGCAAATTATAAGAAGAGAATTTCATATAGAGAGGGTTTTGCCCGATCGGCAAGATCCTTTATTGCTTCCGGAGGAAATTCTTTTTGAAAGATACCGCTTTAGTCGAGGGGGAATATTGTACTTCAAAGATTTATTAGCACCTTATATTCGAAGTCAAACTAGGTGAAGTCGAGCTCTCTCAACCACACAGACAGCATGCATTGCTTTGAGTTTTTTTGCAGGCAGCACTTTTTTTATATACTGCAGGCGATGCAGAAAATGAACCTAAAAGTGCAGTTTGCCAGGCAATTCATAAAGTCTGTTTGGCTCTGAAATATTTCCATCGGGTTTTCATAGTGTTTCCTGGACACCTGCATATGCAGACAATAAAAGAGGCGTTTCATGCCATTGCAGGTACACAGGCAAAAACACCCACAGTTCCATAAAGAATCTCACAATCAGCCTAACATTCTCATTACCCAGGATTTCCAAAGTGATTAGGGCACATGGGACTGATCAGAATGGAGTTTGATCAAACATTATTTAGAAAATGTATCTCTTCTCCTGATGAAGTGTCCAGACACAGTGTCTTCATCAAATATTTGACCTTCGTCAATATCTCGCTGGTCAGACACAAGTTCTAGGGATATGACATTCCCTGAAACTGACCCAACAAAAAAAAATGCCCCCAGAAACAGGGCGATGGGCATTTTTCTGGAGAGCCAATTCTTCTGCAGGGGTTAGGTCTGGACCGTGTGGACCGCCACCTGTTTTTTGCTTGTCTGCCTTCTTATTAGCTTTAAAATTAATGTTTTTTATATTATATATGATTCTTTATGTCAACAATTCTTTAAATAGTTATATACCAATATTTACCAGTTTGAAGTATATTCTTGTACTTCACTTTAACCTGTTCCCATGTTCTCCTTGTGCTCACGTTTGATCTGGAATTATGACATATTAATATAATAATGAAACATAGGAAATGAAACGCTGCATTCAGTAAGTACAATGCACACTACTTAGCGTTTAATTTGTCGGCCATTTTTTGCCAGCTGTCTTTTCTGATTTGGGCTGCTTTTGCAGTGTTACCCCTTGTGCATATTAAATCTTGAAATTCTTCATATCTTTCGAATAAAAGGTCCTGCTCCGCTTGTGTGAAAAAAAATGCGCCTGTTCTTTCGTAATTTTGTTGCAGTCTATCAAAGACTTGCTGATCATGTTTTCTAGACTCAATATACCTGTATATGGGCTTTTCAATCAGCGCGGGCACGCGCATTCATCTCGGATGATTAGATTCAGCTAGACTAATCTACAACACGGCTGCGTTTGAAAAACTGACTTATCCCGGATGAGCTTCACCAGCATTAACTCATCCAAAATGAGGCATCTGATCTCGGATGATTTAAGTGATGTACGGAAAATACCCCCCTGTTCCTTGATTAATTGTTGAACTATGTCCAGTTAACAACAGAGGCGATGAAAACAACAATTCAGTCAGTGAGAATTTGTAGCAACCAGCATTTTAAACTGCAAACATGGTTTTAAACTAGTTATATTTTTTTGTTTTAATTGAAATTGTTAATAATGCAGTTATTCTTAGTGGAGAATCTCTTTAGAACTTTTGGTCTAATTATGCTCTTTATAATCTGAGTATTCATTCATTTAGAGTTTGCTAAAGTAGCTAATTTAAAAATGCCCCATAGCTGGAATTTTAGGAAAAAGCTCCAGAATAGTTAAAAGTGGGATAAACAACTGCCTGTGATGGTAAGGAGGCTGTGTTCTGGATTGAACTCTGATCAGTCAGCCAGGTAGTTTTGCTGTCATATTTTTGGATAAATTAAAAGATCCTCTCTAGTCAGGATGAAACCCATCTCTCTTGAAAACTCCAGGCCTTTCTCAAAAATCATCCAAATTAACCACAGACTCTTCTTTTATTTGAACACCAGATCTCCAACCAGCACTGTATGGAATACAATTTGCTATACACCACATCCCCTGTAATCCTGGTGTGGACAGACACGATTAAATTCCAATTTTTTTTTTATCTTTAGTGCAAAAGGTTATTAAATTCCCCTTTAATACAACAAGATTGCTGCAAAATTATATTATTTGTGTCACCATAAAGCAATAATGTAGATAGTATATATATTAGTAAAGTATATCAGAGTATTAGTATAAACAAATCAAAGATAAGAAAAAAGTGTTAAACCTTATGCACAAGATAAGCATTAATAAACATTTCAGTTTTACAATTTTTCAGATTTTTTCCCTGGGGGAGCTGTGGACAGAAAGCTGGAAGATAAAAGTGAATTACAAAAAAACAACAACATATAATTATAAAAAAGAACAGCAACTGGGTTTCTACACAATGCACTTGCTAGTTAGCTATTTATACAGAACATTTGGGTGAAACATTATGACAACTGTTTTACTTTAATTGCTACTTACAGTACATTTCACTATGAAAGGCTTACCTGTGGTGATTATGAATGAATAAACCTATTAATTAATTAATAATTAATGAATAATCACCTTTTCAGGATCACTACTGTCATTTTCTGCAAAAATATTAATTAAATAATTAAAAGTTAACCACCAACTAAAAATGCAGAATTGTATCCTAAATAGTTAAGTATATATACTCATTAATAATGTACAAGATGCTCAAATTCATCATGCATATATTTTCAAATAAACCACTAAAAACCACAATATTAATTTTCTTTCTTGATAGTCATTTAAGTAATTAACATTCTTAGGTACAACCTTAAAAAATTACGAAAAATGCATTTTTTTTTTTACATTTTTAAACAGGTTGTCACAAGTTGTGAATAACTAGGAATTGATCAACCCATCAAACTGTATAAGTTATTTTTACTACTATTTACAGAACAATTCACTTTTAAAAATTAGCCCTTTGCTTCTGTGATTTGTAATTAAATATACACAAATAGTTAAATATTAATTGATTCTGAATCTACCTAATTTATTGTATTCAGCCTCTGGGCAGATGAAGAATGTTATTCTGTTAAATTGTTTGCATACAAAAGCACATATGGGTCTGGTGGAAAATCATTGTTGAATGTGCAGAGTTTTGTCTCAGCGGCATGCAAATGTTCATTTTTGGAACTTCTTGAAGAAATTCGAAGTGGTAATGTCCTGCCTCTTTCTTTTTTTAACATTCCTCCACACTCTCTCATAATTCCTACATTAATCTACATACAGAAAAGTAATGAACGAGAAAGAAATAATGAAATAACATGATAAAATAAATAAAAAGAAATTAGTTTTGCATAAACTGGATTAGAACTGAGAAATTACAATCAGAATTTTTAAAAAAAAGGCATTTATTTTCATTTATATATTCATTCATATGTTTCATAAAAAATAAATGAGTAAAATGCACATATATAATGATGCCCTTAATTGGTGATTGAACAGATTTTATAAAAATATATTTCACGCGTACATTTTCAGACGTACCTGTACACAACTTACTGCATCCTTCTGAGATTTTCTTTTAGTGGTAAAATTAACAGATCTTTCTTTGTTTTTTATTTCTTTGAAATGAAAAAACTCTGTCAGTGTTGGAGAATTTTCAGGATGCTGACATCCTAAACATTTTCAAAAGGGTTATTCGCTTTAGCACGCACAAAGTACTGTAGCGAAAAAAAAAGTACATATACTTAAATGCAAGAGATATATTACCTGTTGGTGGTCCTCCCAGCGCTGCGGACGATTGGTCACCTGATGGCAGAAAGGCAAGTGATCGCCCACAGGTGGAACAAAAAGCTGGTGTCCAGCTGACTGCCACAATAGGGACAAAACATTGTCTGCCTTTGGAGAATGAGAACGTTTGTTGCATGAAGAAGTACAGCATTTGTAACAAAACAGTAAAATGAATGGTAAACCCAATAGCAGGACTTCTCTGTTTCAGTTGATGGATGACAATGGACACTTCGTGCTCTGACCTCGTAAGGGACCCAAACCCACCTATCGCATGTGTTTACACACTCGATCCACCAAATGGGACCCACAACCAAATAAAGAGAAAGAAATCCATGTGCATTTTCACACTCAAAACTTTATTATAAGAAGATATGTTATTAATAACACTTCGCAAGGAGTAAGAAGAAGCCGACACGACAGGGAGTAGCCGCAGTTATCTAGTTCAAGTTTAACATTTTTATTTTAAAAGTTTGTGAAGATGTTAAACTTTTTGCTCAATTTTCCAAGGAAGCGTTTTCATTTTTTAATCACCAGGAAGTCACAAAAACTGTAGGTGTGAAGGGATTATATTTAACAAGAACAACCAGTATATGTTCGTCGTTTCATATGAAATCTGAGAAGTTATTACAACCAACCATCAACACCCTTCCCGCACTTAACACGTTGAATGCTCAGGAGATAAACGTTTCCAGACCCTTGCAGTCGCCACACTGCATGTATACAGTATAATATATAGGTTTAAAATATACAGAATATGCTGCATTTCACCTTTAAATGTGATCAGTTGAAGATTAGCCGTTGCACAGATTTCTCTTCTAACTACGCATGCAGAGATTTTGTGCTGGAAATCTCATTTCCGGTGTGGAGAAATGCTGTTTTTTGTTGTGAAGTTCATTTCCATTTTCAGTTTTTGTTGATTTCATGCTGTGGCCTCTTAATATTGATTTCATGCTGCAGCTTCTTAATGTACATGCTGTTGTTTTTGATCATTTCACACTCTTACTTTTGGTTAATTTCACGCTCTCACTTTTTGTTAATTTCATGCTCTGTAATTTAATTGTTAATTTCACGCTCTCACTATTTTCTAAATTTATGCCCTCACTTTTTATTGTGAACTTCATGTTTTCATATATTAATTAATTTCATTGTGTTTTTTTATTTTGTTTTTTCATTTGATTTGTTGTTGAATTTTTTTTTGCGTTTTGCCCTTGAGAGCCACCGTACTTACCAAGCCAGCAGCCACACTACCAAGACATGTGGCCTGGATAAATTACTGAGATGAATCTACTTTTACCAAGCCGCACCTCTAACAAATAATATTTCCCCCTCAATCGATGGTTAAACACAAGAAAACAAAAGCAGATATGTAAAATAAGTTTAGAAATATATTAAATGAAACACAATGACAAAAACAATAATGCAAATCCCCAATGTAGAATATATCTATACCTGTATATGTATATTCCTCCACCAAAGCAGCAAAGTGAAACACCATATATACAATAACAAAACCTCCCTTGCCCCGCAACGTATAACAAACACAAAAGACAAATAAAAACAATGGATGAATATTGAAACATCAAAGAGCGTGAACTTGAGTCTGGGTAAATTACTGTCCTGAATATGGATGACTGATCAATAAAAAATGGATGTGTTTGAATCTCCCAAATAAAAATGGAACAATCTCACCATGCTTCCTCGGCGTATGGTGGATAATAATGTCCAACCCCGGGGTTTCTGGCAATGATTGAGGTGTCGTGAATCCAAAGAAGCAAACTGGGTACAAGGCGCGATGTGAAAAATAGCAGGAAATGATGATCTGTTTTCAGTAATGAAATCTCCGTCTCTGTTCTTCCTCCTTTTTTCTTCTTTCCCTCCTGATCGTTTAAATACTGATAAGTCGGATGTAAATGGAATGTAAACAGGTGATTTCCATCCTGGGACTGTGGTCTCTCTCCCTCATCCGTTCCCTCTGCACTTACAGGGACAACATTCCCTGATGTACACACAACGGACAGTAAATGGGACGATGGAAACAACACGCACTAAGCACACACATTGAATATACTATTACTATGTAGCCCCACTACAAAGCTTACCAATTAAAAATGATTTGTTGCACAGTAAATTAATATTTAAAAATCAAGTTTAAGAGATTGATCAGCACACAGTTTCTCAGTGGAGAGTCTAGTACATTTCATGGTATTCACGTTGTTGCCATTAAAATTTTACATTTATTGTTTGCTATGATGGCCATACCATAACACAGAACAGTGGTGTATTGTATTATTTCACTGTAATATACTAAAAATGCTTATTTGAAGTTTTTACATTATCCAAAGGGGTCAATATGAGATGCTGAAACTGATAAAGTGTGTCCAATTCTACCACCTTATTTCTTCTTTGAACAGACGGCTGTTTTTGCTGGGGATAATTTCTATTCTGCTGCAACCATACATATTCATTCCATGTACAGAAGCAGCCACAATTAGGTGTGCAACAGATTAAACATGAGCAAGTATACACCTACAGCATTAGGATGGATCTGATTGAAACTAAACAAATTTCTGTGCTGACAAAAATGCATTAAAATCTATACTAAAAAAAGGCAAAGCCAGCCCTCACTCACTCACTCACTCATCACTAATTCTCCAACTACCCGTGTAGGTAGAAGACTGAAATTTGGCAGGCTCATTCCTTACAGCTTACTTACAAAAGTTGGGCAGGTTTCATTTCGAAATTCTACGCGTAATGGTCATAACTAGAACCTATTTTTCTCCATATACTGTAATGGACTTAATCGCCGTGGGGGGCGGAGCTGCGTGTGACATCATCACGCCTCCCACGTAATCACGTGATCTGACTGTGAACGCAGTACGTAGAAAAGAAGGAAGAGCTCCCAAAGAGCGCTGAAGAAAAACGCCGAATACTTTATTTGCGAGATACAAGTTTAATGAGAAGACACGAGGTATAAACGAGACTTTGGATCACTTTGTAACTGAGTTAAAATTGCTGTAGCGAGAAACTTTTAAGTGCCGGGTCTTAGCTAACATTAAATAAAGCCGTGGACATCGCGAGTGATCACTTACATGCATCAAACCTGTTCAAAAAACGCATTACACAATTGACAAGGTGGGAAAAGAATATACTCCGAGCTGAGCTCCACAGCTAACGTGGTCTTGCAGAAGCAACTTCGTCACGCTGCCACCAAATACTCACAGAAAAATCCACAAGTTAATACACACGCTGTCTCTAGAGTTTCTCCACACTCAATGTATTCCTCGCATCCCCGTTACACCCTCTGATCTCCCATTTCAATTCAGCTGCCTCCAATTTCCAGTAAGGCTCTGCTTCGCGATGAGAAGTAATAAGTCTCAGGGACAGACCCTACAAAAGGTTGCCATTGATTTCAGGCAAGATTGCTTTTCTCCTGGACAACTATACGTGCATTCTCAAGAGTGAGCTCGCGCAGCTTCGTCATACTACAACCAAAGTGCTGAACTGACAATGTGATATATAAAGAGAACTATAATAATCGTAATAAACGAACAATAAAAACAGCGGAGAACTCGTGGATTAAATAAAAAGGCAGCTTCCTTGGCAAAGCAAGGAAAAAGGATGGCTTTATATGTCGTTCATTTATAAAACAGCGGAGAAGCTGTGTAAAGGCTGCTTCACAAAAAACCAGCGGAGCGCCTTATATGAGGAGGCAGTCAGCTAAAGAAGGAAATCAATAAATATCTATAATTGTAATAAACAAACAAAAAATAGCGTACAAGGATTAAATAAAGGAAATGGGTACCTGAACAGTAAAGTAAGTCTCGAATAGCTACACAATAACTATAACAATCGTAATAAACAAACAATAAAACAGTACAGAACCGCGAAGCAAGGAGAAACGACGGTCTTATATGGCGTTCGTTTATAAAGCAGCGGAGAAGCTGTGTGAAGGCAGCTACACAAAAAAACAGCAGAGCGACACACTCTGAATGTATTCCTCGCATCACTGTTATACCCTCTGATCTCCCATTTCAATTCAAATGCCTCAAATTTCCAGTAAGGCTCTGCTTCGCGATGACAATTAATAAGTCTCAGGGACAGACCCTACAAAAGGTTGCCATTGATTTGAGGCAACATTGCTTTTCTCCTGGACAACTATACCTTGCATTCTCAAAAGTAATCTCAGTGCACAGCTTGGTCATATTACAACCGGAGTGCTGAACTGACAATGTGGTATACAAAGGCATTACTTGGCAGTAAAACTATTTCTATATATATATATGCATCTATACTAATAAACGGCAAAGCCCTCACTCACTCACTCACTCACTCACTCACTCACTCACTCACTCACTC
>JANRMT010049829.1:56862333-56899032 GCA_026402145.1 Polypterus bichir lapradei | reverse complement strand
CACGATCCCCCCCCCCCCATCTGACACTGCTTTTTTTCACATAAAGACGCGCTATAACTCAAATGTGATTTATTTGGAGACGCGATATAGCTCGAATGTGATTTATTTGGAGACGCGCTATACTCGAATGTTATTTGTATAGGGAAGAAAGTACAATGTCAGGTGCTCATTCAGTGTAATAGGAACCATAGCACAGAGAGATGTGTACACTGCAACAAGTACACATGTCGTGAATGTAGGAAGGGTGTGTGGGAATTGTTAATATTTGAATGTGATGATTTTATATAGCACAGATCGGAAATCAGCAGTTCTTAGCATTGCACCACGCAAGCTGTCATATCAACCGCCTACTGTAACTTGCTTTATTTTTTCTTCACGTATAGTCTAGAATAAAAGTGCACTTGTTTTGTTATTCTTGTACACCAACATATGTTCCTGTGTTTGAGCGACATGGGCATGCTAAAAAAAATAGACGTGTAATGCCACGAAAAGTGCACGCAGGCTCTTCAGTTCGGAAGCATTGGTACGAGAATGCAGTCACAAATACGCTGCAGAGCTATAGCACATCTTTATGTGAAAACAGCATTCTCAATTTGGGGGGGGGGGGGGGGGTGTAGGGAAGGATCCTGAACACGACTGAGAGAATGAAAAGTGAATAAAAAAAAACTAACCTTTACAAGTATCATAAATTACACCGGCTGTTACACACTGAAATCAAATGTATGTTTTTATTATAAAACAGTAAGAATAACAGCAGTTTACGTCTCAAAACTGAACCACACGGGATCGAACTCATGACCGTTTAAATACTAGTCAGCGGCTGATACCGTTATGCTGCCATGGCAGTTGTAGCAAGTATGTGTCAATGTGGCATGCTAAGGTGGCTTTTTTCTGCAGTTATATTTTTGAATAAAAGCATACTTGTTCTGTTATATTTGTACCTTTTTAAAATGTGTTTGATATTTGGACTTCAGGCTTCATACATTATATAGTTTATGCTTACATTTTGTCATTTACTACTACAATATGAAAAACGTTTCTGTTTTAAAAATGTGTTTACACGGATTACTGTAGAAACAGAACACACGTGAAATGCGTGTATTCCAAATAATGATCTATTATTTACACTCTAAAACTCCACTTCACTCCCAGATAATCAAGGCATGAGCTGGGAGAAGTTTGTGCAAGTTCTAAGTCGTTGGGGGGATGGAATAGCCGGCTACTTGCAGCTTTTCTTTTATCAGCACATTTAGATTATCAAAAGACGCTGGCGGAGAGGTGAGAACGGTTTTAAGAAGCGATTTAAGGTGGGACGGACCTACGAGTTTTTTCGTAGGCTCTGGTAATTCTAGTGTTAAGGGAAAGCCCAGACACCCTGCGGAGGAAACTCATTTCAGCCGCTTGTATTCGCGATCTCGTTCTTTCGGTCACTACCCATAGCTCATGACCATAGCTGAGGGTAAGAACATAAATCGAGTGGTAAATTGAGAGCTTTGCCTTATGGCTCAGCTCCTTTTTCACCACGACAAACCGATGCAGAGCCCGCATCACTGCGGACGCTGCACCGATCCACCTGTCGATCTCACGCTCCATTCTTCCCTCACTCGTGAACAAGACCCCAAGATACTTGAACTCCTCCACTTGGGGCAGGATCTCGCCTCCAACCCTGAGAGGGCACTCCACCCTTTTCCAGCTGAGGACCATGGTCTCGGATTTGGAGGTGCTGATTCCCATCCCAGCCGCTTCACACTCAGCAGTGAACTGATTCAGAGAGAGCTGAAGATCACGGCCTGATGAAGCAAACAGGACAACATCATCTGCAAAAAGCAGTGACCCAATCCTGAGTCCACCAAACCGGACCTTCTCAACACCCTGGCTGCGCCTAGAAATTCTGTCCATAAAAGTTATGAACAGAATCGGTGACAAAGGGCAGCCCTGTCGGAGTCCAACTCTCACTGGAAACGGGATTGACTTACTGCCGGAAATGCGGACCAAGCTCTGACACTGGTTGTACAGGGACCAAACAGCCCTTATCAGGGAGTCCAGTACCCGATACTCCCGGAGCACCCCCCACAGGATTCCCAGAGGGACACAGTCGAACGCCTTTTCCAAGTTCACAAACACATGTAGACTGTGTGGTTCAAACTACCATTCACCCTCCAGGACTCTGCTAAGGGTGTAGAGCTGGTCCACTGTTCCGCGACCAGGACAAAAACCACACTGTTCCTCCTGAATCCAAGGTTTGACTATCCGATGGACCCTCCTCTCCAGAACCCCCGAATAGACTTTTCCAGGGAGGCTGAGGAGTGTGATGCCTCTGTAGTTGGAACACACCCTCCGGTCCCCCTTCTTAAAGAGGGGGACCACCACCCCGGTCTGCCAATCCAAAGGCACTATCCCCGTTGTCCATGCGATGTTGCAGAGACGTGTCAACCAAGACAGTCCTATAACATCCAGAGCCTTGAGGAACTCCGGGCATATCTCATCCACCCCCCGGGGCCCTGCCACCTAGGAGTTTTTTGACCACCTCGGTGACCTCAGTCCCAGAGATGGGGGAGCCCACCTCCAATTCCCCAGGCTCTGCTTCCTCATTGGAAGGCATGTTGGTGGGATTGAGGAGGTCTTCGAAGTACTCCCCTCACCAACCCACAACATCCCGAGTTGAGGTCAGCAGCACACAATCCCCACCATATACAGTGTTGACACTGCACTGCTTCCCTCTCCTGAGATGCCGGACGGTGGACCAGAATCTCCTCGAAGCTGTCCAAACGTTGTTCTCCATGGCATCCCCAAACTCCTCCCATGCCCGAGTTTTTGCCTCAGCAACCCCTGAAGCCACATTCCGCTTGGCCTGCCGGTACATATTAGCTGCCTCCAGAGTCCCACAGGACAAAAGGGTCTGGTAGGACTCTTTCTTCAGCTTGACGGCATCCCTCACCGCCGGTGTCCACCAACAGGATCGGGGATTGCCGCCATGACAGGCCCGGCCACCAGGCACTCGCCATCGAGAGCCACCTTCAGGCCTGGCTCCAAAGGGGTGCCCCGGTGACCCGCGTCCAGGTGAGAGAAAACGCCGTCCAAATTTTTTATTCATCATAGAAGGTCTACTGAACCGCTCTTTGTCTCATCCCACACCTAGGACCAGTTTGCCTTGGGTGGCCCTGCCAGGGGTATAAAGCCCAGAGCTCCTAGGATCATTGGGACATGTAAACCCCTCCACCACGATAAGGTGGCGGTTCGAGGGGGGGATGAATATACTAATTTCTTATTTTCCATATGTGTTGCATGCAACTCAGTATCAGAAATCTATAAATAAATGATCTGTTTAGTTTAATCCAGTGTCACACACGTGCGAGTAGGAGTCAACTAAAGAGCCTGAATAATGGCAATTCCACGTCCGACCAGGAAGCGGCGGAGTGCACTAACTGTCCCTTTCAATCCCTTGCAGACCATTCTTGGGAAATCCCACAGACTTTCAACGCCTCCGCTGACGTCACTTCCTCTTCCGGCACTTCTAACGACATCACTTCCAGTCTTGGCTCTGACGACGTCACTACCGGTCCCGCCTCTGATGACGTCACTCCCCCTTCCAGTGCCAATGACGTCATTTCCTACCCTGGCCTTTAAAGCCACCATCTTGACTATATAATCAATTCTGTTTTGGACTCTGTCTTGTAAATATCTCTTGAAAAATACCTTTTTGCAGCCAGGATATATGATATGGGTGGTTGCCCCAAACCTTTATAATGCCTTTTTGTCATTCTTGTGACAGTGGCATAGTCGGCAGGATGCACAAACTCCAGAAGAAAATGTGACCAGACCTGAATGATAGCTAGGTGTGAAAGTACCGGGGCCAACTTTCCGAGTGGGGGGTTCATCCCGGAGTTTGAAAAGAACTGGTACAGGTTCTGCTCCCTATATACTGTATCTATCTGGGCCACTAAACTTACGAAAGGAGAATGTTGTGGAGACACACAGACGTGGGCTAGTCTCTGAGGGGGAAGCTCTTAGAGGAGATAGCTGTCCTCCCCACTGGGACTGAGGTCCCAGAGAAATGTAGGGTGTCCTCAGACCAGCAGGTGAAGTCTTTGAGAGAGACTGGACCCAGAGAGGTCTACCCAGGAGCAAGCTTCTGCTCTTTGGGAAATGGTGGCAACAAGGCTAAGGCCCTTTGAATGCTCCACCTTCCAAATAGTCCAAAAGGTGGCCTGGTCTTTGTTGCTAAATAACCTTCCCGACCATTTCACCCAGCTGGGGTCTGGGGAGAATTCTGTAATATAGACAAGCTCATCTGGCTTGTCGAAATATCTAATGCTGCCTCACAATCTGGAAGTGCAGAACAGTCCTTTAGCAGACACAATAGGGACTACATCCAATCAAATTTGCCTCCTTGATATTAAACGGAGTCTGTACTGGAGTCCCCGGATCCGTGGGTGCGCAACTCACTCAGGGATAAGGTGGGATGTAAGTGGAGAAAGATGGAAGTGTTGTGTGCACTTTCAAACTCCCTGTCGGTATCTCATACAAAAGTAGTAATAGTGAATGGCTATAAAGTAGAAGCCCTCTTTGATTCTGGCAGCAACATTTCTATTGTTGACCGCCAATATGTACTCCCGCAACAATGGATGAAGATAAAGACCATTATAACATGTATTCATGGAGAAATCTGTCAGTATAAAATCACCATATGTTTTATCGCCACGGAGGATCACTGAGACAATTCCCTGTATCGGTCCTCCCGAATCCACCTTTCTCTGTGATTCTAGGGCGGGACTGGTCTAATAATAAAAGTGGTGTAGTACTTAATACTCTCAGACCTCATTTAGGCCTAGTAACAGATGGGATGTCCCATGTACTCAGTCGGCAGAGACAGATACAGGAAACCAAGAGGCGAATGGGGAGGTTCCAGGCTTGTCGCAGGTCATTATCTCATCAATTACTGCCTCGAGTTGTCGGGAGGAATCTCCACCCCTTGAGGTCAGACCGGACCCTCATTCTGAATTACAGTTTCAATTTAGAGAGACACCAGCTTAACACTAGAATTACCAGAGCCTACGAGAAAACTCGTAAATCTGGCCCACCTTAAATCCTTTCTCACCTCTTCATCAACATCTTTTGTCCTGTAAATGTGTCGATAAGCTGCAAGCAGCCTGATATCCCTTCCCCCCCACCCACCGCTGCAGTTCAATTTGCAAAGAAGTTTCTCAGTGCTCTGTGTTTATCTTCGAGTGAAGTGCTGGAGCTTTATAGGGTAAACAAGTACATCATCATTTGGAATACATACTGTACATTTCATGTGTGTTCTGAGTCAATAACAATCTATGTAAAAACGTCATTAACACAGAAACATTTTTCATGTTTTAGTACTAATTGACAAAATGTAGACATGAGATGCATAATGTGTGAAGCCTGAAATACAAATATGAAATAAACACTTTCACAAAAGTTAAAAGTATAACAAAACAAGTGCACTTTTATTCAAGAATTTAACCAAAGAAAAAAGAAAGCAGGTTACGGTAGGCGGTTGTTACGACAGCTTGTGTGGTGCAATGCTAAGAACTGCTGCCTTCCAATCAAGAAGTTGTGGTTTCAATATCAACTGCTTCCCAAAATTACCATTTTGAGTAAAGAGCTGCTCTTATTGTTAATCTCATACAATAAAAACATACATTTGATTTGCTTCTGTAAATTTATAGTACTTGGCAAAGTTAGCGTTTTTTTTTTCAGTTTTATTCTCTCACTCATTTTCAAGCTCCCCCTCCACCCCCAATCTGACGCCGTTTTTAGATAAAGACGTGGTATAACAAACAAACTTGTGGTGTTATACCCCCTCTTTATTTGAAAACCGTGTCAGAATTTTGTGTGCGAACGAGTCTGGGACTGGGAAAACTGTGGATGTTGAAGTGAGTGGTGTGCATGACTGAGAATGACTGTGGATGTTAATTTTTTTTATTGAGTTTTATTCTTGAGTGTTCCTTCTCACGCTGAATTAGTATGAACCTTCTGATCCATGATGTCAAAGCCGCACTGACAAAAAAAGAGAGATTGTACATTTCGGAAAATGTTGTTGCACTAATGCAACATTATATTCATTTGCATACCTTCATGCAGTTGTAGTCAATGACCGCGTTTGTTTTTTTTTTTTTTTTCCGATCTTGGTCAGTGTCCACATGTGCTACATGTTGATATTTCTTTTGAACTCCAGGAGATGCAGAGGACAGAATAGTACAGAGAGGTCAGTTCCGCACTATATACAATCATCAGATTCTAACAGTTCACACACACCCCCAAGGACTGTCCTTCCTACATTTACAACATGTGTATATGGTGTGAAGCCTGAAGTCCAAATATCAAATAAACACTTTCACAAAAGGTACAAGTATAACAAAACAAGTGCACTTTTATATAACCAAAATATATATAACCAAAGAATAATATAATCAAAAAAAGAAAGCAGGTTACGGTAGGCAGTTTATATGACAGCTTGCGTATTGCAATGCTAAGAACTGCTGACTCCTAATCAGGAGCTTCTGGGTTCGATGCTGGCAGCTTCTCAAGTTTACCATTTTGAGTATCGAGCTGCTCTTATTGTTATTAGCATACTGTAGCTATAATGATAGAAGAATGATGCTGTAGATTTCTCTTGGATATTACTTAATATTGAAGATTTGTACTTTACTGCATCTGGCATGAGACAGCAAACAAATAATATGTAACCAGCATTAAGGAACTGGATGTCATTATCATACACTACTTACTTAGCCCTGTTCATTTCAAGTTCATTTCAATCTATCACATACCTGCATCAAATAAGTTTCTGAACTCTAGTTTGATCTCCTGAAGGTCAAGCTTGTATATTATTTTTGCCTAGGACTTCCTTTTGCCAGTTTTGGGGTTACCTAGAAATATCTTACTGTGGTTGCTTTAATGTATAGTCTACCTACTCCAATTTTCTTAAGTCATTCTGACATGTATAAGCTCATACCTTTCCACAATTCTTCTTTGACCATCAAATTCCTAGGATCTTCCCTAAATAATTATGATTGAATATCTGTAAATTGAACAAAATATTTTTATTTTTCTACCCGTGTGTCACATAAAATTCTCTTAACACTCTTGTTAAAAAGTCTAATTTTGTTTATTTTTTTTTTCTCTGATTGATCTGTCATCATACAGTACACTGTATATGACTGGTAGTATAATAATTTGCAAATTAGAACTGAACATGGAAGTTTTACATCACTGCAGCTTTTCTCCATTATTCTTGCACTGAGATAATATTTACAGTACTTCCACAATGTTGGGTATGTCCACTTTTAAATGTTACCTTTCACATTTTTCCACCAACCACTGCATCCTGTTAGCAGTAACTTCATTGCATTATAGAATGCTTGATTTTTAGTAGGAATAAGTCTTGTGCAGTTGGTTACCTTTACTGACCTGCTTGTGCCTTGCATTAATGTTTTCCTGCTGAATAAAGGTGAAAAAATTAAAAATTAAGAGGAATGCAATAAAGGCAGCACATAGACTAAAACTTAGGCAACATTAAATTGACTTATGAATTACTTCAACGTGTAGCACAGTGCACAGTGGTAGCGCTGCTGCTTTGCAGTAAAGAAACCAGGATTCATGTCCTAGGTGTTTTTATTTTGGAGTCTGCAGTTTCTTTCCATGTCAATGTGGGTTTTCACAGGGTGCTCTGATTTCCTCCTGTAGTCCAAAGACATGCAGGTTAGGTGAATTGTAGGTGTGTGTGTGTGAGTGCTTGACCTGTGATAGATGTCCAGGTGTTGTTCCTTCCTTGCACCCTATGATTGTTGGGATAGACTCCTGCTACCTCACGACTCTACCCTGGATAAGCGAGTAAGAATAATGATTATTGTTTGCTTCAACTTTTGTTGCTAAACATAAATACCTTGGAAATAACAATCCTTCAGCTTAGTTTGTGCATGCAGAAAGGTGTTCTTTAGTTTGATGAACATTTAATTTTAAAAGAAGAATGACGAATGACAAATTACAGATTTACTAGTAATGGCTATACAGTTATGAGGCTGCAGGTGAACCAATAGCTTTAGCGTTAAAGTATTAAGGTTAGAATCTTCTGCCATTTTTTAAATTACATGTGCTCTATGTGTATGAATCACTATGTTCTTCTTAAACAGGCTTTCTCTTCCTCAAACTGGACACAAAATCCATTACATTCGTGATATTACAGCTCTCTGAATAATTAAAATACTGAGATGTATACTTGATATAATTTTCATGATGATTGGAATTAAAGCATGTATAAAACATGGTTGCACGGTGGCACAGTGGTAGTGATGAGCTGGCGCCCCATCAAGAGATTGTTCTTACCTCCCATAAGACGCTTGCTGTGCCATGCGCAACCCTCGATAAAATAATTTATTTCAGCATTACTGTCTCTTTCAATAAATATCAAGCCATCTGTTAGCTTAGAATGCAGATTCTTCAAAACTTTTAAGGTACATTGAAATATCTTTGTAGTACATGTTTAATTATTCTATCCATCCATCCATCCATCCAGGGTCACACCAGTCCCTGCAAGCATACAGCGAGAGGCAGGAACAATCCCTGAATGGGGTGCCAGCTCATCGCTACCGCTGCCCACATGTTTAATTATTAACAGTATACATTACTTAAATCAAGTTAAAAATGTATCTGTATAATGAAATACAGTATATATACTTTACTGCATTTCATCTTAAAAAAGATACAAAGAGCTCCAAGAAGATAGCACTTGGGAATTTAAATCGACTTAGAAGCCAGTCGTCATCATCTGTAAATACGCGCTCTCTCCTATTGAATTGAATTCCTTTACTATTATTGTATGGTACAATGAGATTCAATACGCAAATGCTCCATAAACTTATCCTCTTTAATAAAACCCCTGTGTGCTTCCAGGTGTCCGTGTGTGTGTGTGTTGTCTGGTGAAGTGCGCATGCGTGGGGCCGCACCATGCCCCGCCCATGCGCACGGCACCGTGGACGCGCACACACTGGAAGCTGGGCACAGAGTGAATGGCCTAGCCGCAGCCGTGCATGATAAGCAAATAAAGCACACACACTGGAAGTTGGGCACACAGTGAATGACCTAGCTGCGGCCGCACATGATAGGCAAATAAAGGACATCATTGCTGGGGAGAGTGCTGATTGGGTAGTCGCGACTGCACACATAAAATCCGTTGCTAGGGAGATGCCACACATACAATAATCAGCTGCACGCCACCACAGATTAAAATACTTGCTAGAGAACTGCACAGTACTTGCTGGGGAGACGCCACAGGCACGATTATCAGCTGCACGCCACACATTACATTAGTTGCTGGGGACACTCTGCTGATTGCCCACTGTTGTGATTGAAAATTAAAGTCGTATTACGGACATCAAAGCCAGTATTACTGTCAGAGAAAATTACAGGCATTTTACGGAAATACAAACCAGTATTACTGCGAGAGAAAATTAAAGGCACACAATACAGTGATGCATATTACAGCCACATACAAGCCAGTATTACTGTAAGAGAAAATATTACGGACGTATCTACTAACAACATGCCACCCAAAAAAAAGGACATGCCAAGTACGACAAAAGACACAGACAATCAAATCCTATATAAGCAACATCTCCTGGAAGAACGGTCAGCTCAACAAGTAAACATCAATAAAAGAAAGGCTGAAAGACAAAGAAAAATACGAGCAAATAGATCAATTGAAGAAGAAGAAAATGAGCGTCAGAAAAATGCTAAAAAAGAAAGACTCAGAAGAGCAAATTTTTAGAAAAAGTTGCCATTTACTTGCTAGAACCAGTATTCAGCCACAGTCAGTTATTGTATATGTTGCATTATCAACAGTTAGAAGTTTTCCAGATGTTCTTGTCAAGGTTGTAGATGGTCCTCAACAAGGCAAACTGTTGCCAAACTCAGACAGAATATTTACAAGAAATGTTGTCTATAATGATATTTTATAGAAACATTTCATGAGATAAAAAAACAACATTTTTCCTAAATATCTTCTTCAGATATTGTGTATTACAGATTGTTACAAATTTTTACACTAAGGCAATATTAATTATACTTACTGTATTGTCATATAAGTTTCTATTTTATTTTTATTATTATTTTACTTTAGGCTTCTTGCAAAAATATTTTTGACAAAAAAAAAAATTGAGACAACAAACAGAATGAGGTCAATGTCCCTTGCCATTTAATATAGACTGTTCCTACTAATGTTTATGCACTACTGTTCTAGCACCTGTTATTGTAACGGGCTTAATGTCTAGTTTTCCTATAAAATGGTAAAATAACAACAATAACAACAGCAATAATAATAATAATACGATAAAAACAATGAAAAATATACAAGATGAAAGCATAAGTGGCTCAGATTGTGCAATATTACAACTGTAATGCAAGTTTACAGTGAGGCAATTGTACTTAAAAGTACAAACAGTTCTACTGGGAGCACTTGGACTGATTGAGTGCGTTAATAGCTTTTGGGATGAAGTTGTTTCTGATAGGAAAGGCTCTGAAGCAACTGCAGAATGGGAGCGGTTCAAATAGACTGTGCCCATGGCTGAGGCAGCATGTGCTAGAAGCTGTATCTCGATAATTCTCCCTGCTTTTGACACAATCTGCAGTAGAGCTTTCCGATCAGCTGCTCTAGAGTTATGATTTAACACTCAGAGTAACAATGCTAAAGTAGCTATGGTATTTGGAATAGTTTGGCCATTCCATGCACCATTATATGATTACAGGTTGATTACAATCAGATGTCTTAAACTAATAAACGATATGTGGTTAATTTCAGTGTATTTGATAAAGCCACCTTAGGGATGTAAATCTAAAAAATAAACGGAAGCCACACAGTAACAGCAGCACTGCTTTGATGCTGGTTGCTGCCAGTTTGTAAAACCAATCCGAAAACATGCATATGCAATGGTTTGAACTGGTGTGAGAATGTGTGTGGCTTATGCCAAGTTTAGTTTTTATACATCACAATGTGAGCTTGGAAACAGGCATATGCAACATTTTTGTGCGTATGCACCATTTATACACGAGGTCCCAGGTTGCTAGTGCAGGGAATGAGCAGGGCTAACCACTTCACTATTGTGGGCAGAATGTGGTGGATTACATCACATATAGTATGGTGTCAGATAAATTAAACTTTATTTTCAACTTTAGCTGCTGAAAACAAATACCTTTGAATACAATTTAGCTTTAAAGTAAATCTTTGGAGTCAGACAGTTATTTTAAATACACCAAAGACCACACTTTAAAAGTAAAATGTCCACTCTTACATTGAAAATGCCATGATGAAAAATAGCCTCATCTCAAGTAACACCTGTCATGGAATGTTCTCTAGTATTGCTTTGGTAGCATCAGCAAATTGATAAAATAAAGACAATATATATAAATATGCATGTTCTGTGAATGTTAAGTATACACTCACTGAACAAATTATTAGGAATAACTTGCCTGTTTATCAATGCAATTATTCAATCAGTCAATCATGAGGCAGCAGTGAAATGCATAAAATCATGCATATACAGGTTAGGATCTTCAGATAATGTTTACATCAAACACCAAAACAGGAAAAAAAATTGATCTCAGTAGTGTCGACTGTTGCATGATTGTTTGTGTAACACCGCTGGTATGAGTATTTTTGTAACGCTGGTCTCCTGGGATTTTCACACAGCAGTTTCTAGAAGAGTTTATTCAGAATGGTGTGAGAAACAAAAACATCCGCTGAGTGGCAATTTTGCAGACAGAAACACCTTGTTGATGAGAAAGGTCAGAGAAGAACAGCCAGACTTTGAGATGACAGAAAAAAAAACTCAACAGTAGATGATATTACATAATATGACTTGGATTTGTTCAGAGTTCTGGAGACCACGGCCAGCAAGCTGCCTTTCCCTATTAGCAACTCCATAGCCAAACCAGCCCTAGGCCAGCCAATCCGATGAAAGGGCCCCTCTACCCAATGATTTCTGCAATCCTCCATCAAAGATGACTTTACCTTAGACAGAAGGGTAGTGGCACCAAGTGCCTCATTTGAGTACTGAAAAGAGAAAAAGAATAGGTGAAGGTTAGTAACAAATCATACCTATCATATTACAGTAGACCCCCGCGAAGTCGCGGTTCAGAGTTTACGGCCTCAATCATTCGCAGATTTTTCCTTAGAACCTAATTAATAATTGTTAGCGGAAACCGCAAATATCCTCCGCAATTTTTATGGCTTTTTTCGTGGAAATACTGTACTGTAGAGAGAACAAGAAGCAGCTGTAGAGAAAACCGCAACTTGGGATGGTGAAAGTAGCCAATAGAATTTGAAACTGCAACTCCCTGCAGTGGCTCTGATTGGTCTACTGCTGAGGGTGCTGGGGCTGTTGAGGTCAAAGGATGTCAGTGCGGCTTTTAAAAAGGGGACCAGTGACCAAAAGCAAAAAAAAAAAAAGTTCTTGTAGTTTGTGTTTCAAGTTCCTGTCTGTATGCCTTCTGTTGGGTTACCTGTACTTATTCATTTTGTCCTGGATCGTTTCATGCATCTGGATTGTCTGCCATCTGCCTGTGTACATGAGGACTGTAAGTGGTTTCATGGTCATCCTGCAAAGAAAGGAGCGCTCCTGAACCTGTCCACCCGTCTTCACCATTTCAGGAACTACCGGTAGGACTATCTGTACATTCTCATTCAATGTGCGGATCTCTGGACTATCTATTTTCATCATTACATTTCATCCATTGCCATCTTTCATGAACTTTTTCATGATGTACTGTCTGTGTTTTGTTTGTGCTTTGTTGTATAAGGGGGAACAGGGGTGGTATCGTTGTTTTCTTATTTCATTTGTTTTCATTACATTCTTTATTAGCTGTTTGATTACTGGTTTGCTTTTTTTTTGTCTCTGTTTGTAAGTGCGTGGGTCGGGCCAAGACTGAATGCATCCCTGGAATCTCCACCATAAAAATAAATAAATCACCATTTTCTCGATTTTGGCTTCTCGCGCAACGCTATGCTTACTTAAAAGTCTGAACAGTGCCTTTCCTTTTTGGCTGATTGCTTTGTTTCTATATCCAACCCCAGACATTCTCTGCTCCTGTTGCGGGTTGTGCTCCCCTATGATGTTTGTCTATTGTTTAATCGATAACTAAGTGCATACTGAGCTCCTTTTACTTCTGAAAGAGACATGTTTGTTTGAAGTGTTTGAATAAAGTTCCTGTCTCTACAACCCCCTGTAATTCTGTGCAATTCTGCGCCCCAAGCGTTGCACTATGTACATATTGTTCCAGTAGTTTTTAAAATAGTTTTTACAGTTCATTAGCAGTGTGTAAAATGATTAATGGTGAAGTTAATTGTGATGCTCTTTGCATGAAAAAAGTGTTCCATTAAAATTTCACTTTTTCTTTGTTAATTGTGACGTTTACTTAAAGTGCAGCAAAAAAGTATTTGCCGTCCAGGAATGCATTAAACCCAAGTATGTGGCAGTTTAAAGGTTAAAGCTCTAAAATGCCGCCGAAACGAGCTGCACCGTCTAAGGCTTCTGGCAATAAAAACGCGCTTGCATGAATTACAGTACATATAGAGGTGAGGCTAGATCACAATAATAGGCTGAGGCTGAGTTTGAAGTTAAATTAAAGTGTTTTAGGGGCATATTTAGAGTTTAAAGTATGAAAATAGGCATTTTTTTAACCACATCCAAAATTTGAGGTTTTTCATAATTCGCGGGTGCTCTAGGAACATAACCCCCGTGAATTTTGGGGGTATACTGTACTTATGTTTTATTGCTAATGACTAACAGAGATGCAATATGTATAATCAGTGGCTTTAGTCAGATTATGCTAAACTGAAGAACTGAGTCTTCAGCCAGGATTTGAAAGCTGAGACCAAAATGGCATGTCTTACAGTAGCAGGCAGACCATTCCACAGTTTAGGGTCCTGTAACTAAAAGCACACCCTCCCACTGTTATTTTATTAATCCTTGAAATCATAAGCAGGCCGGCATCTTGAGATCTTAATGTACTTTCTGGTTTGTAAGTCATGATACGTTCAGATAAGTAAGCCGGACCTTGACCATTTAAGGCTTTACATGTTAAAAGGAGGGTTTTAAAGTGTGCCCTAAACTTAACCAGGAGCCAGTGTAAGGATTTAAGAACTGGAGTTATGTGTTCATATTTTGTTGTTCTTGTAATAATTCTTGCAGCAACATTTTGGATTAGGTGGAAGCTGTATAAAGAACAGTTTGAACATCCAGTGAGCACTAAATTGCAGTAGTCAATCCTACTAGAAATAAATGCATGAATTAATTTCTCAGAATCCTGCTTATTTAGAAAACACCTTAATTTCACAATATTTTTAAGATAGAAGAAATATGATTTAGACAACTTTGTAATGTGTGCTTTAAATGACACGCTAGAGTCAATGATAACTCCTAGATTGTAGGCTGATTCAGTAAAATTAATGGTGATTCCAATGGAGCTAACATCTCTGTTTTATTGGTGTTTAAAGACAAGTAGTGAATTAAAGGAGTGGAGTGATGAGAACTAACACAAGTAACTAAAAACAATAAAGGAGAAACTTAATTTGGTCTAAAAGAAAGCTATAACTGGGTGGCATCCGCATACAAGTGAAAATTAATGATAGACCCCAGTGGAAGCATGTAAAGTGAAAACAGTAAAGGTCCCAGCACTGTGCCTTGTAGGACACCATATCTCAGTTATGTGTATAATGAAGTACTGTCAGCACATTTCTGTACATACTGGAATAGATTTTATAAATAAGAACTAAACCAGGCAAGAACAGTGCATGTAAGACCAGTGTCATTTTCTAGTCTGTGCAGTAAACTAGAATGGTCAGTGGTGTAAAACGCTGCACTTAAGTCTAACAACATAATTACAGTGGAGTTTCCTTCATCAGAGGAATGTCGTTTATAACACACGTTAGTGCTGTTTCTGTACTATGACCAGTGTGGAAGCCAGACTGGAATTTCTCAAATAAATTGTGATGTGTAAGGTGTGACTGAAGCTTATTGGCTACTACTTTAACAAGTATTTTAGAGAGAAAGTGTAAATATGAAATGGGTCTATAGTTATTAAGTATGTGCGGGTCTAGGTTTGATTTTTTAAGTAATGGTTTGATGACTCACGCTTTTAGTGCATCGGGTACTGTGCCATGCAATTATGAACTATTAACAATGTTAAGAACAGGTGCTGCAAGAACATCCATTTGTCTTTTTTTTTTGGCACTGGATCTAGGGAACAAGTAGTTGGTTTCATTTTAGAAATTAAAGTCAAGACTTCCTGCTCTGTTACAAGATTAAAATTTCTAAAGTGTTGAATGCAATGTGAGACAGGGTCTGCCAAGCTAGTATGTGGTTTGCACTGTGATGCTGAGATCTGTGATCTTATATATATATATTTTTTTTTAATACTTTATTTATTTTATTGCAATCCATACAGAGCAATCAAGTTTTTACAAAAAGAAAAATTAAGTTAAAAACAGATCGATTCCCACCCCTGAGAGAGAGAGCAAGCCAAACAGCGTGAAATTTAAGGCTTGTAAACATACCTAAATTAATAAATGCTCTGTGCTTTATGAGCTTATTTTAAAATATTACTGATTAGATCCTGCCATGTTTTGAAAAAAGTCTGTACGGATCCTCTAACTGAGTGTTTGATTTTTTCCAATTTCAAATAGTATAACACATCAGTTTCCCACTGACTTAAAAGAGGAGAGTTTGGGTTTTTCCAGTTTATCAGAATAAGTCTGCATGCCAAAAGTATAGTGAATGCAATCACAATTTGTTTGTCTTTCTCCACTTTAAACCCCTCTGGAAGAACCCCAAACACAGCTGTTAATGGGTTAGGAGGGATTGTGAGTCCAAGGCTGTCTGAAAGGTAATTACAAATTTTTGTCCAGAATAATGTTAATTTGGTGCAGGCCCAGAACATGTGACCCAGTGAGGCTGGGACTTGGTTGCAGCGTTCGCAGGTTGGGTCATGCCCTGGAAGGGATCTTATATTTTTAATTTTCCCATTAAAGAAGTTCATTAAGTCTGTACATGTAGACCCCGAGTTATGGACATCCGATATACGACTTGCAAACGGGGCATCAGCTGCTCCTTCATCTGTCTGGGGGACGCGACACAGGCTCCTCAGTAACTGCCGTCATCTCTGACCTGGGGACACTGCAAGCGGTTGATGGAGGGGGGCGGTTTCACTGCTTGTGCAGTGTAGTGTCCCTCGGGAGGCTTCAGTTGATGAATGGGGCGGTGGGGGCCGCACTCCATTCATTTTCAGTGGGTGGCTGGGTGTGCAGCAAGCGCTCGTGTGCAGGGTGGAGGAGGGCGGTTTGCTGCCTGCCCACCACGCCGCCACAGCTATTGCTCCGGACTGGACGGAGTCTGGATGGGGCAGAGGGGGGCATTTCACTGCCCGCCCACCACAAAGCCTTGCAGTGTCCCTAGAACGGCTGCCCTGTTCATTCTCGGTGGGCGGCTGGTGATGCTACAAGCGGTGACCCGGTTGTGGCTGAACGGAGGCCATTGAAGGTGAATGAGGTGCCGGGGGGCAGCACTGCATTGTGCCACATGTGGCTGCCTGTTGAATGGAGGCAGTGGTGGCCGATTCACTACCCGCCTTTGGCCACACCCTTTTTGCTCTTGGTGGGCTAATACTGCAGGCAGCATACTGTATGCAAGTGGAAGTGACTGTGTGGTGGGTGGATGGTAAACCACCCCTCACTGCCCCGATTCATTCTCAATAGCAGGCCTGCTTGTACTGTAACAGACATAGCAGGAAGTTGTCTCTCGTCAGTACACTAGACATGCTGACGAGGGGTGACTTCCTGCTGTCATAGTGTGTACAGTGCTGTGCAGAAGAGCTCATCTTAACCTTTTGTCTTCACCCTTCAAGAATGTCTCTGAAACACAAATTTGATGCAAGTGCTGGTAATACAGTAAAGAAGAGAAAAATGTATTTAATATATCATTTACCAACAGCTTTCTTTCCAAGAGAGCGAATGTTCAATGAGCAGTATTTAATACTGTGTAGTCCTTTCTGTGCCCTGATGGAGGATCTGGTTTTACCTATTGGTCTAATTATATACCTTATTTTATGGTTATCAAGTAATTTAAGGTTTGCATGATGACTAAATTTACTGGATACCCAACAATAGGGATTAGGGGTAACACCTACAGGAAAGTAAGAGGTGGGAAAAATAACAGCATATGATTTAAGATCACACGACTGCAGCCTAGATGGTGCTCTAATCAGTCAGCCAGGTAGTTTTTTTCTGCAGTATTTTGGGATAATACAAAAGAGCCAGTCCAGTTAAGACCATCTCTTTTGAAAAATCCAGGTCTTTCCCAAAAATCATTCCAGTTGTTCAGAAAGGCTATGCTTTTATTTAAGTTACAATCTTGTTAAGGGGCTAGATACAATTAAATTCTGACATTTTCCTTTAGCTTTGGTACATAGAGAGATGAAGTTTCCCTTTAATGCCTCAGATTGTTGTAAATAAATAGCATTAGTGCTAACATGCAACAATAAGGTAGATACTTCATCATCAGCGATATGATCCAATTGGGCATCTATGTGAGAAACCTTTGCCCCTGGAAGACATTTAACATTAACTGCTGGTTTAACATAATGGAATTCTATCATTTCACACTATGGAATCACCAATGATAAGCACTTTATTGTGCTCAGGATCTACAAGAGTGCAGCAGAGTGCTGAGAATCTGTTCTGGGTTCGAATTAGTGACCTAGGAACCGAGGGACTAAATCTGTGGCTGAATTGGTGCTGCTGATTTTGTCCGCACACTGACTACAGTGGGACCTGGAGAGACTGAAGCCGAATCAGAAGTAGCCCAATTGTCTAAACAAACTGAGTCGATCTAAATTTTCGGTTTGCCTAATTGCTAACAGGTTCCTAACGTGGTACTCCAATTCGTGCATTTTCCCGACAAACTATAAATTAACTAAACACTTTTGGCAGGTGAAGCTGTCTACATTGTCAGCCGGAAAACTAGAACTGTACATGCCGCAGGACATACAACATATAAATGTGTTCTTGACAGCCAGAGAACAAATGGAACTTATGTTTAGTACTGAGTTCATCTTCTCTGTTTCTGCAGTAATTTTGATGCTTTCGGTCCTTTCCGCGTTCAGCTAGGAGACCGTCGGCTTTAAGTTTCCACCACCTGCTGGGCAATTGACTTCGACTTCTCACTGCCAGTTACTTCTCCTCATCATTGAACTTACTCTGGAGTTTATGAACAGCTATGTGCATCTGGGAGACACTGCTGCTCTGTGCTTCTGCTCACAGCTGCTCAGAAGAAGGGGGGCCTGAAAAAGAAAGAGAGAGAGAGATCAAAAATAAAAATATTTTGATATGACATTAGGTTCCATCCATCCATTTTCCAACCCGCTGAATCCGAACACAGGGTCACGGGGGTCTGCTGGAGCCAATCCCAGCCAACACAGGGGACAAGGCAGGAACCAATCCTGGGCAGGGTGCCAACCCACCGCAGGACTGACATTAGGTTATTTACAGCAAAAACAACTGTTGAGAACACAAAAGATTTGCAAGATTTTATATAAAGGAGTTTCGATACTGTGCTTTTTGGTTAGAATCAAATTTTAAAACTGGATCCTTGTAACAGTGAAGTAGCAGATCACAGGTGTAACTACAGCACAATACAGAGGTGGACAAGCTATCGCAGACAACCAGGTTCATTTGAAGAAAGTACTGTATATCTTTTATTTTCCATCCATTCATGCATCCTTAAGTCGTGAAGCCTGTCTGCAGAATACACAAATACAGGAAATGTTCTAAATAAAAAAAGGTTGCTTTAACAGCATTGTGTCTCCAACCCATTCCTTTAACTCATTACTTACAGCATCAAGGGTTAAAATCATAAGTTTGTCTGCTGTCTGTGTGGAATTAGACTGTGTGTTTTTCTGTGTATTACACCTCTTCTCTCACATCAGTAAATGCAAGAAAAAAGCTAACTCACAAAAAGTCTGACTCACAAAATGGGAGCACCTGGAGAACACCAGACCCTGTCCTCTTCTCGGGGATTCGTCACACTGATTGTTTCTTCGGGGTGGCCACCCACAAATAGCAGAAGTCCCTGGGTGAAGTCAGATCCTGATGATCCTTAAAGCATAGATAGTCGCCTCCTTGCCTTCAGCCTTTTCCTTTCTTTTTTCTACTCCTTTCCTCAATCTGCCATTCCCCTTAAAAGGAAAAATTTCCTGCCAAAACATCTTTTCCTTGCTTGGTTGTCATGGTAACATGACGCCGGCAATTGGCAGCTGGAATATTTACCTCCCAGACTGGGTCGTCCTCAAAAGTGCCTGAAGGGCTATTTATAGGCACCCTCTCAGCCACATTATAAAGTGATGGACAGTCCAGAAGGCCAACCCGACTGACAAGTTATGTAGCCTTGCTACAATATTATACACTTCATGTCTACATTTTGTCATTTATTACTAAAACATGAAAAACGTTTCTGTTTTAACGATGTGTTTACATAGATTGTTGTAGACACAGAACACACATGAAATGTATGTATTCCAAATGATGATATATTATTTACCCTCTACAATTCCAGGCAGTTCACTCCAAGGTAAACACTGAGCCCTGAGAACCTTCTTTGCGAATTGAGCTGCGGCTGTGGTTGGGGGGATGGGATAGCAAACTGCTTGCTGCTTGTGCTGATCGACACATTTACAAGACAAAAGATGCTGATGGAGAGGTCCGAAGGGATTTATGGTGGGCTGGGTTTACGGGGTTTTTTTTTGTAGGCTTTTGTAATTCTATTGTTATCAAAGCAGTACTCATAAGGGGAGATTCAACATGATTCAGAAACTAGAAACATAGAATTCCAGCATGTTAGTAAAACGCAGCCGGCCTCTTCTGAACCCATGCTGACTTTTCCTAATAACTCCTCTCCTTGCCAGGTGTTGCTCATTCTTATCCTTAATAATTCCTTCCATTAATTTTCCTATCATGCATGATAAGCCCCCTGGCCTATAGTTGCTTTGATCTGCCCTGCCACCCTTTTTATATAATGGGATGATATTTACCATTTTCCAGTCCTTTGGAATCTCTCCAGTGAGCAGTGACTGAAAACTGTCAAAGCATGTGTCCCAAGGCTGGTACATTTTACCCTGCTATTCCTACTTCCAACTCGCAGAGTGGTCCTCTGCTGTACCTGCTGCTTTTGGAGCATGCTCATATGGAAGGTTCGGGAAATGGATGGGGAGATGGAACACTATAGTGCTGAGAACACTCAACTGATCAAAAAGTGGGATCATTACAAATAACTTTATTCAACATGAAGCGGATGCTTGTAATACACCCTAAAAGGGACACTCTCCATGTACAAATATATTACACATGTCATGAAGATCCAGGACATTTGTTAGTTTTCTGAAACCAGTTATATCATTATAGTGTGTGTGTGTGTGTGTGTGTGTGTGTTGAAGAGCAAGTTTTTCCCAGCTGCCTGGAGTAAAGGCCAGGACCCAGCTCTGGGCAAAGCACTGGCCCATTGTTTTCAATACACACATACTGAGCCAATTTAGAGCCTCCTGCACAGCATGGATGCCTTTTGGGTTTAGTTAGCTCTATTGCCTTATTTCTCCAAATTCATGGATTCTAATCTCGGCTCAAACATGTCTCCTTTCACACATACATATTCTCTTGGATCACACATACACATTATCTCTGAGGACTGTTTCAAAAGAAGCCCTTAACCTGGCTGATTCCTTGTGAATTCGTGTTTGTGTCCAGAGATTGGCTTGCTTCCCACAGAATTTTATTAGCGAGTTAATCCTTTGATTATTAAAGTATTGACTGACCCTATAACTTTGCATGAAGATCGCATTAATAGACCAAGTATGTAATACTTATAAACACTCAAACTGATCTGTACACTTTCCTAATGAGTCTGTTAAGAAGAAAGTGGCAAAGAAAAGAAGCACCCTAACCCTTGCAAAGTCATGTTATGACATAATTAACTAACCATGAACAGCACTTTGCTAATTTTATCTCATATGTACATACGAGATAATAACTAATATATACAAAATAATACCTTGAAATACTGGCAAAACAGTTGTTTTTAATAAAACAGAAGAAAAGTCTTGTCCATAAAAAATATAATGAACTGTAGAAAAATGTCTAAAAAAGTTTTACTGAAATATCTGAAAGATAAAAAGGAAATGTAACATAGTCACTTGAAAACTAGTGGAATCATAATCCGAAGTTAGAATATATTAATTTATAATTAAATGTATTTAAATGTAAACAATTTGCATATGTTCAGGGTTGCAAGGGGCCAGAGCCTATCTGGTAGCACTGAGTGCAAGGCTGGATGGAACAGCAGACATCACAGGGTTCTTTCACACTCATTTGGAATCTATTCAGCCTAATCTGAACCTCTTTAAGAATGTGGGAGGAACACAAGAGAACCCAGAGAACACCAAAGACACAGTAAAAGTTTCAGATTTCATGTGGCACATGGCTAGGTATGGATTCCCAGATGCTAAATCCTTTTACTATTTTACTTGCTAAATATTCTACCTAAAAGAAAGTACAGCTTAAAGCTAAGAAAGCACAGCTTTTTTCTTTTTTTTGCAGCTGTCAGCCTGCATGAACTTTATTAAACTATAGACACACAGGCAGGTAAATCACATAATTAGTTTGACAGCTTTTCTCACATCTTATACAGGGTGTGAAGCCCAGGAGGCTTACCAACCACCCAACCCGACACAGACAGGCAGACGTAAATACTGTCCAGCACACACCTTTTATTCCTAGCAGGGCATCGCTTTCTCTTCGCTCCCCACTACAGAGCACAGTATAATAAAGTACCAGAAAACCAAACACAGTCCTTTCTTCTTTCTCTTTCTCTCTTCTTCAGTACACTTCTCTCCCAGCAAGTTTTGTCCACTTCCTCCCGACTCTGGCTCCTCGAACGGAGTGAGGCAGCCTCTTTGATAGTGCTCCTGGATCCTCTTCCGGCAGCATTTCCGGTTTTGGTGAAGTCCAGGAGCCTAATACATAATGGCGTGCATAGAATTCACACTAAAACATGCCGTATGGACAAAAACTGAAATGTTCGAACGCACAAAAAAAATTCAGATGCATAAATCTGGGTGAATGCCAACTTCCACATTCTTCAATTCCATAAATCCCGATCAGTGTGAAAAGTAACACACACGCACGCGCCTGCTGCCACTCCCAAACTCCTCCCAGAATTACGCATCTTTGAATATGCAAATCAATGTAAATAGCCCTTAAGCTCGGCATTCTGTGAAAAGACAATGGCAAAAGCATGGGGAAAATAAAAGAATTTCAGCGAATGCCAAGTGGAGGCAAGGAAAAACATACAGTGGTATAAACAACAAAAGGAAGTTGATCGAGTGACAACGAGTGTCAGAGAAACTCAAAAGTTCAAGTTCACAAAGTTGCTCAGTGCCCGAAATAAAAAGAAGTTGTCAGATATCAAAGTTGCCTTAAAAAGGCGAGTCGTAGCCCACCGTCTGAGTGTCATATGGAAGCTTATTAGGGTACAGAGAAAAGAAAAAAAAAATAGGCACACAGTGGGAAAAAAAGCATGGAACTTTAATCTCGAAATTTCCACTTTAATCACATAGTTTATTTTGTCATTAAAATAGAACATCATAAACTTCCTCTTATAATCTTTAATTTACTAGTTTCTCACATACCTTCATAACTAAAGTAGCATGTTAAATGCTTTTTTATTGTATTTGTTCTTCTATGTGCTCTATGTGTGTGAATCACTACATGCTTCTTAAACAGGCTTTCTCTTCCTCTGACAGGATACAGAATCCATTACATCTGTGATATTAGAGCTCTCTGAATAATTTAAATAATGAGATGTATACTTGTTATCATTTTCATGATGACAGGAATTAAAGCATGGTATTAAACATGTGAAAACAGTGATAGTGATGAGCTGGCACCTCATCCAGAGATTGTTCCTGCCTCCCGCAAGATGCTTCCTGCACCATGTGCGACCTTCGATGAAATAATTTGTTGCAGCAGTACTGTCTCTTTCAAACATACTAACCTCCAATTCCTGTCCTTCCTTTTCTTTCTCCAAGTAACCAATCACCACACGATCAGCGCTGCAATAGATATCAAACGATCTGTAGGCTTAGAACGCCGATTCTTCAAAACTTTTAAGGAACATTGAAATATCTTCACAGTACACGTTAAATTATTTTATACATCTATCCAGCCAGTGTCGCGCCAGTCCCAGCAAGAATACAGTGCAAGGCAGGAACAATCCCTGAATGGGCGCCAGCTCGTCACTAGCACAGCGACACCGTGTCCTCATGTTTATTTATTAACTATATAGATTATTTAAATAATGTTAACATTTTATCCATATAATGCAATAAACATATTATCTTGCATTTCATCTTAAAAATGATATTGTCATCATATGTAAATACGTGCTTTATAAAGTGGCTCAGGTTGTGCAATATTATAACTGTATTGCAAGATTACAGTGAGGTAATTGTACTTATAAGTACAAACAGTTCTACAAGGAGCACTTGATGGACTGATTGAGTGTGTTTATAGTTCTTGGGATGAAACTGTTTTTGAACTGCGATGTCCCTACAGGAAAGGAAGTGTTTGCCATATGGGAGCAGTTCAACAGATAGCATAGCTGAGGCAGTGTGTGCTTGATGTTGTATACTGATAATTCTCTTTCTGATCAGCTGCTGTAGAGCTGTTATTGATTCCACAACTCAGATACAGTGATATAAATACTCCGAGTGGTGCAGTGAGAGTAATATAGAAAAAGATGATCCGCTGTAGCAACCCCTAACGGGAGCAGCTGAAAGAAGAAGAAGAAGGTGCAGTTAGAGTAACAATGCTAAAACAGCTATGGTATTTGGAATACTTTGTCCATTCCATGGACCATTATATTGTTACAGGTTAATTACAATCAGATGTCTTAAACTAAAAACAATATGTGGTTAATTTCCGTGTATTTGATAAAGCCACATCAGGGATGTGGATCTAAAAAAGAAACGGAAACCACACTGGAACAACAGCACTGCTTTGATGCTGGGTGCCGCCAGTTTGCAAAATCGAGCGGAGAACTTGCATACGGCAAGCATTTAGCTGGCATGAAAATGTGCGTGGCTTTACGCCAAGTTTAGGTTTTATACATCACAATTTGATCATGGAAACGGGAGTACGCAACATTTTTGTGCATACGCACCGTTTATAAGTAAGGCCTGAGGGCTCCGGAACTGTTCAGGCATCCCCTGGCTGAGGACACAAACCCCAGCACGGTTGAGCTTCTAAGCTCCAAACCCATGGTCCAGATGTAATCCAGGGGGACCACCCTCTCAGGGAGGCATTGCCCTGGATATGTCCTGTCCCAGGTCTTTCCATCATAGGGGTGCCCCGGCCCCTGCCACAAGGGTCATGAAGGAACACAGTGCCAAAGAAAAGGCATTCCATTGATTTCAAGGAGTTCAGCCAGTTGTTCTTACTTCATATATCATTAAGACCTTTGAGAGACTGGTTCTGAAATAGCTATGACCCCTGGTTTCAGAAAAAGTTCAAGGCTTTGCATTTTGTTGCCCACACAATTTCCAGGATCATGGAGTACCTAACCAACAAACAGCAGTTTGTGAGGCTGAAGGACTGTGTGTCAGAAATGGTGGTGGCTAATACTGGAGCACCTCAGGGAACTGTCCTGTCTCCCTTCCTTTTTAGCTTCTACACAACAGATACCAGTGCTTGTCACCTACAGAAATTTTCAAGTATCTTCTCCATCACAGGCTGAATTAATAATTGAGACACTTCAGTGTACAGGAAGGTTGTGGGGGACTTTGTCTTGAGATGAAGTGAAACCAACCTGCAAATCAACATCAGCATGTGGTGGACTTCTGGCTTGCCAAGGAGCCTCTGAGACCATTCAACATTCAAAGGGAAGACATGAAAGTGGTACAGAGCTACAAGTACCTGGAAGTTCACATAAACAAGAAACTGGACTGGTCTAACAACACAGTGGCACTATACAAAGGCCAAAGCAGACTATACTTCATAAGGAGTCTCACGTCTTTTGATATATGCAGCAAACTACTAGAAGTGTTACATCAGTCCATGGTAGCCAGTGTGTTGTTCTATGACACAGTCTCCTGGGGAAGGAACTTGAGCTCAAACAAAGTACAATGCCTGAACAAACTTATCTTAAAAGACTGCTCTATCACAGGGTGAACCCTGGATGCAATGGAAGCTGTTGTGGAAAAGAGGACAATGGAAAAATTGAATGCAATCATAAAAAATCCTCTCCATCCCCTCCAGGAGGTGCTGTCCTGGAGCACTTTTAGCCATGGGTTCATTCTACCACAGTGTGCTAAGAAGCGTCTCTGTGGGTCTTTTCTGCCCACTGCTATCAAGCAATTCAACGTTTACTCTCGATATGCTCTTTAAGTTAATTTTGAAAGATCTGCACAGTATAAAATTATTTATTTTTATTTTTTTATTTGATGGATTGGTTGTATATGTGTCCTGTGAGTCTGTATCCTTGTTTTTTATGTTTATTCTGCTATATGTATTTGAATTTACCCAGGAGATTAAAAAAAACTATCTAATCTAAACTAAACAGTGCCACAAAGTTATTCCAGTGTAATATGTATGAAAGCCTATATGCCTTAGATACCCAAGCCTCCACAATTTAGAAACTGACAGACTTGGAACTTCAGAAAAAAACTTGTACGTCACTTTGATAATGAAAATAGACAAACAACTTCAAAAGCTAACAGAGCAAGTATTTTAATCAAGCAATCTTGCTGTGTATAGAGACAAGTGTTCAATGATTAATTTGAAAATTAAACGTCTACATTATATTACTGCACAAATACATAAGTAAAAAATAAATAAATAAATTTTGGGTGGGGGGGGAGGAGTGAATCTTAATTATCGAGTAGATTGTGCAGGAACAATTTTGACAGACTGTGAAGATAACAGAGAAATGCAGAAAATCACAAAATATGGCATTTTAACAGGACAATTGTGAACCTCAAGCAAAGTATTGCATGATTTTCCTGAACAGATTCTGCTTATTATGTTTGCTATTTGTCAGTTATGTATGGTGTTTAAATGTCATTCCATATAGTTTGTTGTAGAATGTCAATAGGTGGCTCCAATCTGATGTCCTTGTTGCTGGATCCTCCCTCTGGCTTTATAAGTCGGCCAGAAAAAATGAAACAACAGTGGTTCATTGTGTGTGGTTTGAAGTCTTTTTGTGTAGGTTTTGCTTTTCTTTTGGATTTATTGGGGGTTTCTGATTATTTCTGTTCTGCTTTGGAAATGAATTGTGTATTGAGACTTGTTTGCTTCAAATTGGTTTTAGGCAAATCCTTTTTTGCTTTTTTTGAATATTTTTTATTTTTTTCTCTTGTAATTATTTTTTTTTATTCATAAAGGTTCTTTGTTCAGATTGTCTTTATAGGCCAGTGTTATGAGACATTTCTGAGATAGCTTTAAAAGTTTAAAAACAGCAAGATATACCTATTTTTGTTTTTGGGCCCGTTGAGGCCGGAGCCAGCAGGTAGTAGTTGGAAACTGACTGGTTTAGGATAAGACTATTTTTGCACCGGCTGGTGGAGGTCCTGGCCTGCTTTTGTGGCTTCTTCTGAGGCTTTACATACTTTTTGCCACGTTCATAACTCTAAATCAAGCAAGGAGCAGAAAAGGCAGTGCGACCTAAGACTTTCAAGGTTTGGGAACACTTTGCTCTGAATGCAAAAAGAAAACAAAAAATTGCGAATTGTAAAATGTGTAAGTCTGACTTCAAATGGCATGAGATGCACAAACATATGAACAGGAAACATACCGTTACAATCTCTGTGGAGGAGTAAGACTTGCTATCATTGAATGTCACTTCAGCATTATGTGATACAGATATATGAACACAATGTTTGCTAGGCTAGTCATAATTACATGACTTTCGGTTTGAAATGAGGAATAATTCGAGTCATAGTCCTCTACAATGCACTAGCACTAGTACACTAGTACAGTGGAACCTCGGTTTGCGAACATAATTTGTTCCGGAAACGTGCTTGCAGTCCAAAGCACTCGTATATCAAAGTGAATTTCCCCATAAGAAATAATGGAAACTCGGATGATTCGTTCCACAACCCAAAACTATTCATATAAAAATGATTAATACAAAATATAAAGTAAAAATACATAAAACAAATTAACCTGCACTTTACCTTTGAAAAGAATCATGGCTGGTGTGAGTGAGTTTCTAAACTCTTGTGGGATTCCACCCAACAGGACGACACGCGGAAGAGCGTCCCAAAGCAATCGCAGTCTCTCAGCACTGTAGCAGCTCGTCGTATAAGCGTATCCAAAAAGATCGCAGACATGCTATAAGCGCCTGCCGCCAATGGGTGATACAAGGAACATTATAAAGATCCCGCTACAATAAATAACCACGCTGTTGCTGTTTCAAGCTGAATAAATCTGGTGTTGTTAAAGTACTGAGACTCAGCTTCGTGTTTTGGGGCGCAAGACGGGGACTTGCACTACACAACACACACACAGTCACAATGCTGTAGTAAACAGTATACGCTTGTACGGATGCTGACTATATGAGTGAGGCACGCAGACTCAGACGGAGAATAGGAGACAATTGCCCTCTAGAGAAGAGAGAAAGAAAGAGAGACACGCGCGTGCGAGCGAGCGAGATAAGGAGAGACAGAGACGCACGCATGAGCGAGAGAGATAAGGAGAGAGAGAGAAGAACCATCAGCTCAGTTGTGATCACATGACGCTCAACCGACAAAGTGTATCCATACTACTCGTATTGCAAGACACCGCTCGTTTATCAAGTCAAAATTTATTAAAAAATTTAGCTTGTCTTGCAAAACACTCGTAAACCAAGTTACTCGCAAACCAAGGTTCCACTGTAAATGCAAAGGGTTTTTTGATCTACATCTAAAAAAAATGTGCCGTTAGCCGCTAAGCTAGTACACGTTCAGATTTTCACTTGCCATATTTGGGTGGTTTTTTTTTTGTGTTGTGGTCACTCTGCTAAATTATGGTGCTACATTACAAATTTGCATTCATGTGTAATGTTAGCGTGTGTGTGCTTACATAAAATGGCTGTGAAGAAACTTAAGTATCAGTCCAAGCAGAAAACTTTTTTTCAGTCTCATATGCAAAGGAAATCAAAAATTCAGCAACAGTGCAGCAGTGAATCCAACAGCATATCAACTGCCACTGAAAGGCACATCACTCATTCCGAGTCAAAAGGTAGGAGCAGGGTAGAAAAGTGAAATTTCCAGACTAGTTATCTATCAGAATTCAACTGGCTTTTATGCAATCTGGAGGAAGACGTGCTAATGTGCAAGCAGTGCTGCAGCAAGCCTAGTTTAGGCAGTAAAACAGATTTTGTGGCAGGATCGCAGTGTTTCATACGGGAAAATCTAACAGCACACTCCTGATAGCAAATGACATGCAGCATGTTGCGACAGTGTGTTAGCTGAAAGCAAATGTGCCAAAGAATCTGCAGCTGTAAAAGGTTTCCAGACACAAAAAAGAAATTTGGCATATGACAACTAATTTCAAACATTACTGCAGGCAAAAAAAACACTAATTTGGTCATTATGGTGCAACAAATCCTTCTGTGGTGGTCAGATATTTACATGATGCTCTGCCAGTAAAACTTCTCTTTTACAAACCCTGAAGAAAAAAAAAAAAAAAAAAACACAACTTAAATTACATGTTTAATTTTGAAATGTGAGCTTAGTGTTATTCTGAATACAGAAGCCAGATTGCAAGTTTAGTTTAGAAAGGTGTACGTGCACTGCACATATAGAGCCAGAAGTGCTACTAAGGGTTTTATTTCTATTTATTATAGTTTATTTTCAATTTATTATTATATAAATGTTGTATAAAAACCTATATTTTCTTTAAAATATCTACAGGTTGGTCATTTAAAAAATACATTTCTGGAAAATTATACAAATCTGTTTATTTGGCAAAAAGTTCCATTTGATTAACATTGTGTTTAATTTCAAATGAATTTTTTAAACAATCCAACTAATCAATTACTCAACAAAATAGTCACCAGATTAATTCATTATCAAAATAATCGTTAGTTGTAGCCCTAATCATAATACCAAACTGCTTTTGATGTATGTTGAATCTGTCATTGGCAATTACTGTTTGCTGGCATGTCAACAACTGTTTATAAAACAGAAAAAATGGAATAAGATGCCTGTGAGATGTGGGTGGGGTAGGAAAGAAACTATTTGTTTTCACTTTGTAAAAAACCCCAAAGCCAGGAAAAGTTAAACTTTTCACCTACAATATAGGCAATCAGAGCAATCCGCTATCCAGCATACAGCCCACCCTACTCTGCTCCGCATGATTAAAAAGCTCCCCAATATGGCTTGGATGAGAGGCTTTTAAAAGAAAAGTAGGAGTCTTGATTGGTTGATATGGGTGGGGGACAATCAGAACAAGTGTCTAATTGGTCACTTTTATGACATTACACATTTGATGTGTTAAACATGCCTCAAAAAAGAAAGATGCCACTTAGATTGTCATATAAAACAACAGATCAGTGGTGCAGCAAAAATAAAAAAACAGAAGCAAAAGATACTGATTTGTTGAAACCAAGGTTATTATAGTTTTGCCTTTTTGTATTAGTTTTTATTTCTATATTTTTTCTGACCTTACTTGGAAATTCAGTTTAGTTTTAGTTTTCCTTCATCATGTATTTTTAGTTTTAGTTTAGTTTTTATTTCACAAAGACATTTCTATTTTATTTTTATATATATTAGTTTCAGTTTTAGTTTTAGTAATTATGGCATGGAGGGCCTAAGGATTTGGTTTTGTGTCACAATCAGACAGAACTGTACACTTAACAGATTTGGATATGTGTTTAATGTTAGTGGAAGCTTACTATACTGCCTGGTTTATTATCTGGTTTTATTTTTGTCTGATAAAAACAAGCATAATCAAAACTAGACACTGAATATGAACAATTTTACACAATTTTATAATTTTAAAAATATTTTCTCATGAAAATCACAGGGGCTTAGGAAGAACAGGGCTCTTAGACTTGAGTCAGTGTGCAGACCCCACCTGGCTGTATTGAGGGAAACAAAGAACAACAAGCATGCAGTGTGAAGATTAGGGGTGGTGAGTCTTAGCCCACCATAAGAACAGTAAACCCATGATGAGCAGAGCAAGAGCAGGTAATAAGAGTATGGACAGGCACAAAACAACAGAGACAGCGTCTGAGATTAAGAACAACATATACATTATCTAAACCTGTTTATCCAGAGTAGGATTTCAGAAAACCTGGAGCCTACCGTGGCAGGTTTGGATGCAAGGCAGGAAAAATCCCTGGTATGCAATATATATGATAAGGCTGATGTTAAGAACAAAAAGAATATGATATTTCAGCTATCTATTTTGGGAAAGAGAGAAAAACATTGAAAAAGGGAGACAAATATTTTAAAATATTCTGCTAATGGATTACTTTCACAATATCAGGTTATGATTATATTTTTATATTATGTACATTAAGGAACCATCAACAACAAATCAAATTAATAATATATTGAACAATTATCAAAAAAGTAAAGTTGAATAAATCGGACTCTGCAGCTGTATAAATAAAATAAAAATCGAGTATGTGTTCAGGTAAAGTACCACTTCCGGGTGATTTGGCCCAAAAGTTAATACAGAGCTGCAATTATGGTGTAACAACTACATGCCGAATTTCATCCATCTATCTAGTTACGTTTTTGAGTTATCATGTTTACACACGCACAGAGACGTGCACACACGCAATTCCAAAAAACAGTATTGTTGGACACTGGTTAGTCTATAACGTCATGATTCATCAAAATATCGAGGTCGAATTTTTTCATGATTGCTATACTTTCTGTATACTTCGTATATGAGAAAGTAAAAACGATTTCTCCTGTGCAAAGTGGCAGGTGAATTGCTGTCAACAAAAAGCAGACACCTGAGAAATAAACTGAAACGTTACTCACTCGTGATTTTTCTACGGTAAACATTTTGTTGACGAGCACATTCTGATTTCAGCCATTTGAATTACATCTTGATATACAAAAAGCACAAAGAAAGGCGGCACGCAAATCGCTTTCTATTTCTCATGCTTTACACACCCGCACTCAGCTTGCTCTGTCACCGCAAATGCTGTGTGAACTGCCGCCCTCCTTCACCAGCTGCTGTTCACTGGATGAATATATGCGGGTGGCTCGCGATGGATGACTTTCTGTTTTAGAGTTAAAACTTACAAGGGTTAAAGACTAACGGCAAAAATATTCATTCAAAAACGAAAACTAAAAATATTTTAGTAAATTATTATTTTATTTCAGTTAGTTTTTCCAGCTACTTTAATAGTTTCGTTTAGTTTTAGTTTTTCATTTCGGTTTTGTTAATTATTTTATTTCAGTTTACGAAAATGTTTTTTTAATAATAGTTTCAGTTTTGATTTTAGTTTTCGTTAACTATAATAACCTTGGTTGAAACCTATACCAAAATAATGATGTTAACAAGCACTTTGAACAAGCATTTCAGTTAGGACCACACTCAAATGAATGATCCCCTTTCAAGTCCATCCATCCATCCATTTTCCAACCCGCTGAATCCGAACACAGGGTCAAGGGGGTCTGCTGGAGCCAATACCAACCAACACAGGGAACAAGGCAGGAATCCAATCCCGGGCAGGGTTTCAACCCACCGCAGCCTTTCAAGTCTTTTATTTATTTTTTAGTGGAAATATGCAACCCTAAGACATTCCATTACATTTCAGTTTTGGTTTTTTTTTTATAAAAAGTGGCACCGACCTTTTAAAAATATTAAACTGATGTTGGTTTACTACATGATCAGACAAAACATGATTTCCTACACATATGACATTGCACTGAATATTGTAATACACAAATGAACAAAAAAGGAAGATGAACTTGACCCAATACCAAGTTTTATTTTTCTACTTTAATGTCTGTACCTGATTTTTTAATTGACAATAGTATAAATGTAAGCTTATGAATGTTCCTATGGGGTGTTTTTGATTCAGGTAGTGAGGTGAGGTGGTGGGGATTTTTTGATCTACAGTTACTTTACATTATTTGATGGGAACATCACAGAAAAAGGTATTTGATAGCTTTAAAGAGGATATATAGATTATTTAATTATTGAGAGGTCCTACATCCTATTATTGTAATTTATGTAAGAGCCAGTTTTCTTTGGCTTCACTGAACTTTACAGTTTGTAAATAGTTAATGGCAGAAAGTTATTCTCTCCATTAGTATTTAGTTAAAGGAATATATTGAGGTTATGAACTCAGAAGTAAATTGACTTTTTGATTCCTTTAATCATACTGATGGCAACTGGAAAACTGGGTGCAATTGCTGCCTCACAACATATAGGTGCCATTTAATTCCCAGTTGAATTGACTTATGCATTGACCCTGTATGTTTTCTCCATGTTTGCACATACACCTTCAAACATACAGTTAGGGTAACTGTCAAATCTAAATTGCTCTAGTGTGAATGAGTATGCCTGAATATCATGGATACACTGGCATCCTATTCATAGTTCATGCTTACTGCTATGCTTGCTCTGCTACACAAGACAGAGTCCAACTCAATAAATGCTATAAATTGAAAAAAAGGTTTAGGAAATTGAAGCATTTATTCATACTTTATACAAGATTAACTTTGGTAATAATTTAGTTTACTTTGTACAAGTGAGTTAAGAGGTTGGATAACACTGATTATTTTGTCTCCTGAATCATTTAAATTAAAAGGATTTGTTAAGATGGACAAACTGCTTGGTATAGCAATTCAAAACATATAAATGTCAGATCCATGATAAAACAAAAGCTATGCCAATGGCCAACGCTTTTTAATTTTCAACATTATCAACTTTTAGCCACGTATTGTTTTTAACATATACAAATTCTAAATAATTACCTAATCCTTTGGTTTTGGGTGTGTTTCTGTCCATTTTGATGTAACAGTTTTTATATGTGTTAACAATACATTTGTAAAATATTAAATAATGTGGCTTACAGTAAAGAAATTCAACCAGCAAAATTAACATTGATACTTTTTTGCACATCCTGACAGGGTGAGCTTTATGATCTAAATCAATAAACACTGCCAGACACAAACTGAAAAGTAGCTAATGTTACCGATCACCTCAGAATATAATTCAATTATTTTGTTTTAAGTAAAGGAAATGATCATCCTTGAACCTAATTAATCCATGCAACAGTAATAAAAAAAACTTTAAGTGCTCTGCAGATGAATAAATCTTTTTTAGAAATGTTCATTATCCAGATTTAACTACCAAACCATGTGTATATTTGTTAGCTTGTTTGAAGGGCCCTGTCCTTTGTGTAAAGAAAAGACTGATGTATTGTATCATTTTAAAATTAATGATACTATCAATTTACAACCTAGCAATGTGTTTTTCATTTGGAATATATTCACAGACTTGTTTTGAGTGCAGTGTCCGATTACTTTGCTGCAATGTTCACTAATGACGTCCGTGAGGCCAAGCAAGATGAGATTAAAATGGAAGGGGTGGATCCGGATGCACTCAAAGCCTTGGTGCATTATGCATATACCGGTGAGTTACAAAAAGGCTTTGACATTTACCGACAAACTATGCATTTTATTATGTTTTTAAATGTGACTTTGACAAAACTTTTGTATGTTAATTTAAAGCAACATTTGTAAATATTGAAATTTAAATGTAATATTGAAATAATGTTACCTAAGCTTAAATTGTGAATCTTAGCAAATAACAGCTTGATGATTCTCAATAAAAGTTGGACAAGACTCACACTTGAAAATCAATACAACGAAGCTAATCAACTACATACAGTATGTTAATATACAACACAACTTCAGAAGTTAATATACAACACAACTTCAGACACTTTCAAAGTGTTAATCAGCAATAATTATCCAGCACAGTACACAGTTGTCCATGCTGTTGAGAACCAACTGCAGAATACAGATCCTAAGGTTTGCTAGGTTTGGCTTTCATCAGATCATTTGATGGTGGTACAACATGTCTTTTTTCATCTTAGTCTACAACACCTTCTCAAGCAACAGCATGTTTATTAAATACAGTATATCTGTTCTATGTTTAAATCCTTGCTGGTAAACATCTTTGTAATAAAGTTTTACATGGCAAGAAAGTCTCAACTGTCACTTGATTTCAGATTAGCACATAATATTAGAATTTGCCCTATGGAGATGACCGGTGACTGCAACTTTCAAGCAATGCTCAGAATATGGATTAAGCAAATGAAAATAATATGTTGGAAATCATCTGGAAAACCTAGACAAAACAAGAAAGAATTACATGCTTTACTAGACACTATGTAAACACTAGAGACTTAGACAGAATGACTGTAGAATTACTAATAAGTGCTCACAACCTGCTGTCTTAAATGTCTGGTTAACAGGTTTTACTTTTTTATTGTGTTTTACATATTGAATGTAAAACTTCAGTATAACATGTAAAACACAATTCAAAATAAATCAGTACAATATTCCAAAAAATTGAACATTAAAATACATTAAATTATAAGTAATACTTAAACTCCTGATGCTATCTAGTTCAGAGAACTTAAGTGAAGAAAAGACCCATTATAAAATAGCTCCTCACTTATATTACAGCATCTAAAGAAAAACATAAGAGCGGAAGCAGTTTTTGTCGGGATTTGGCCTCATCCAATGTCAGACATCTTTTTCACAAATGGAATTGCTTTTGATTTATTGCTGCTTACATTTACATGGGATATTCATCTTCAGATGGTGTGTAATATGCCTCCAAAATTCTAAAGAAACCAAAGACCAACTGAAGCCAAACTGAATGCTGAACATGCTGTAGATGATGAAGCAGTGGCAGCAATGGTGAAACTGGCAATCTACAGTATCTACACTATCTAGGTATGATGCTTCTCCCTCCTGCAGTAGTTGAGTTTCTAGTCCTACAACTACCGAGGCAGAGGCCAGGGTCAGAAGTGAAACCAGTACTGAAGACTGTTTGCACACACTTTGCAAAACAAAAAAAAAAAATCAGGGTCTCCTTTGCCATCTCAGTCTACAACCCCTTCACAAGCACCAGCTGACTATGAGACACTGCCAGAGCACAACACAAAAGAAAACACAGAAGAAGCTGAATAAGTAGATAAATAAGCTTCTGATATATATGAAAGAAACAATTAGGGGACTTAAAGATGTAAATTGAAAGTGACAGATGAGACAAAAGGATTAAATGATACCAAGCAGTAAATAAAGGATGAAGTGAAATGTCTAGGCAAGTAGTATTCAAGTTCGTTATACACCAGCGCATAGTCCACCCTTCAAAGCAATTTTGAAACTCTTTTTCTGGAATGGCCATCAAAGCTCTTGCCGTATTAAGCTCGATGTCCTGAATGTTATAAAAATGTCTTCCTTTAAATATTTCCTTTATCTTCAGGTAAAGAAAAAATTCATTGGGGGCCAGAGATCAGGTGAGTAAGGGAGGGTGTTCTAATACAGTTATTTGTTTACTAGCTAAAAACTCCCTAACAGACAGTGCCGGCTGAGCTGGTGTTTGTTCGATGCTCTAATGCAAGCTCCGATATTCTCACGACAGCACACAAGAACACGCAACAACAAAAATTAACAATAATGAATGCCACTCAGCAAGACACCACCACACATTGACACGAACACAGCTGTGAGTCACTGATATACCAAGGTTATAAAACCTTACCGAGCTATTTCTACAGTGCTGCCAATGTAAGCTCACGGTAGCAAGCTCGCAAACTTAATCGTCAGACCTCGTATACATACACATATACTCACTTGTAATAAATTGTAAAAGTTTATTATATATTAACTAAAAAATTCCATACTTGTACATCAGCCGCAGAAGATGATTTACAAACTGATTCATTCCAACCAAACTGGCGTTATGAAGTCGCATCATGCAGGTAATGTTTGCTGCTTGCTGTTTGTCTTGCATATTGTTCCAACTCTTTTCCTGCCTGCAGCTGTCTTTTGCCTAAATGCAGAGAAGGGCTTTGAAAGGATAAAGTAGTACTTTTCATGGAAAGTCCTGGGTAGAAAAGGCTTTGGCTCTGCCTTTATTAAAATGGGCCAGACCCTTTACAGTATTCTTCCTTCTCTTCAATCCTTCTTACTAATACCAATGTTTTGAGTATTTCAAGTAGTTAGACAGGCCTGTCCTCCTCCTCTGTTTATCTTTATTCTCTCATTACAGCCTCTGGTAGTAGGTCTCTGAAAATCAGAGAAAAATCAATCCCATACTGATTAAAGATATACACAAAAAGTTTTCTTGTATGTTGGTAATGTATGTTCTGCTCTATCTTCAGATATCTATCTGAATCTATCTGCAGATCTTCATCATAGCCTCAACTTTAACATTTTTGAAAACCTGTCTGAAAGATTGACTGGTGTGGGCGAAAGAAATTGCAGACTCGACAGCAGGTGATGTTTTTCACAAGTTCTTGTTTATTCTACATCAGAAGTCACAGAAAGTAGAGATCCAGAGAGCACAGTCATTCGCAGCAGGCTGTTCCTCTGAACCCTGAACAA
>JANRMT010049829.1:56840540-56862323 GCA_026402145.1 Polypterus bichir lapradei | reverse complement strand
GGCTAGGGGGAGCTTTAAATACCCCTCTATCTTATGATTCTGTAAATGATGTAATATCTGAACTAGACATTATCTAAGTTCCCCTTAAAACATACAGGCGCCTTGCACATATGCCCTGCAATCTTATTATCTTTCTTCTTTCCTGAGCCATGTACTTTGAGGAAGTTAGGCATTGGGTAACATATTTTTGTCAGTTCAATAAATCAAGCTTTCTTTTTTCCTGGCAGAGCACTGTTATGAAACTTAATTACCAAATACACAGGGCACAAGGTGCCGAGGAGAACACTCTTCTTCTACACTGGTTTCAGTCTGATCTTTTATAAACAAATACTTCTTGTCATCTGCTTACATTACATTCACTCCTTAGATGCAGTCTTTCAGATACCTGATATTGGATATTTTTGCCACAGTTCAGCACCTTGGAGCAGCCAACTTTTGCTGTGTTCTGAACAGTGTCAGAGACTCCATTTTCTCCATAGAATTAACTTTGCAAGTGCAGTGCTCTCACTTTCTTCCCTCCTGAATACTGGAAATCGTAAAGGCTCTGGTTTCCTCATTTCTTTGGAATTACAAGAGCCTACCAATTATACACTCCACTCTGATTTGCAACAGGTTGGATGGGGATGTGTCCCTCCATAATTTTGAATTATATCCCCTTGCTTTTTCTCTAAGGCCAGTCTAGAGCAGGATCTGGCCTCCCCAGCTTCCCTCTACTTGGTTTCCTATAGAAAACAACAATTTTCCACATTGCTTAACTTCATTTCTATTTCTTTCTAGTAGATTAAAGTTCCTTTCTACTAGTGTTTTTCTAATTGTATTTTATTCTCTTCAGATGCATAAGATGGGTCCACTGTTGAGATGGCACATCCACTCTACTTTATTCTGCAATTCTGCCCTGAATATTGAAGGATGTTCAATTTCCTCCTCTTCTTGGTGTCTGTGTGGTATTTATGGGCTGGGAGATACTGTATATTTGATGAGTCAGGGCTGGGAAATGTAGTTATCTTCAATCTAGACATCCTATCCCTCCCAATTTCCTTGTTTCGATTTGCAAGTTTTGGTATGTACTCAGGACATATGAAGCCCCCCTCTCTTCCCCTCTTTTAATTCATAACCGGTACTCATTTGCTTCTGCCCTACTCTAAGTCCAAACCAGTGTTTAATTTCTACTCCCTACTCCACAAAGCATTCTCAAATCTTTCCCAATCACTTTTAATTTGCTAAACAACCTTTCCCTATCCTCTGCATTGTGCTGTCAAAATATCTTTAAAATATCATAAATTGCTTTAAAATCCAAATCACTAGAACACACAGTTTAAATTTATCCATAGACTGTACCCCATTCCCCAGAGACAACACCTAAAAGGATTAGAACTAGATCTCTTATGTCATTCTAGCCCTGTTAAAGTTCCTACCACCTTCCTCCACATATTCTGGGATCAGCAACTGCTCTAGTTCTATTGTCCAAAACTGGCTTAATACTGCTCTGTTTGTCCAAAGCTGGTTGAATTCCATGAAGCAATTTTATATTTCCACGTTTCCTTGTTTTTTTTCCACTCTCTTTGTCGCATGCTTCTACATGCTCTATCTGTGTGTGCCAATGTACCCTTTGTTTCTTGTTTTACTTGTGTTCCTGTCTGGGGTTGTGTGGGTTGCGTGAGTTAAGGATTGGAGTCTTGTTTTTGTTATGTTTTCTACATAGCCCAAAGATCAGCTATTGTTTGTTTACTTTTACTGTAATAATTTGTATTTAATCAATTAAAAAAATAAAATGAAAAGTACAACACTGATTTTTCCAGCAAATATTGCCAAAATACTTTAGAGGCGGTTCTACGAAGTTGATCCAATCAAGAAATATACATATGAAATGTCCTGTGGCCTCATGTAGAAACGGTGCGTATTCACAAAAATGTTGCTTTTGACCATTTCCACACTTACTTCAAGATGTTTAAAAACTAAACTTGGCGTAAAGCCACGCAGATTTTCACGGCAGCCTTTCTCCTTGCGTATGCAAGTTTCTGCTCAGTTTTGCAAACTGGTGGCACCCAGCATCAAAGCAGTTTCTATTTATGTGGTCTGCTTTTCTTTTTTAGATTCACATCTAGGATGCAGGTTTTTGTCAAATACACTGAAATTCGATTGCACTGAAATTAACTGCATATCATTTACAAATTTAATTCACTTGATTGTAATCATTCTGTAACAATATAATAGTGCACAGAATGGCCAAACTATTCCAGCTATCATGGCTGCTTTAGCATTGTTAGATTGTGTTGTGTTACATCACAAATAAAAGAATTAGAAGAAAGTGTGTATTTAAAGATTATCATGACTGGCTTCTCAGTTGATTTTGATTTCCAAGAGCTACCCTTTTGGAGCTGTGTGCTGAACTGGCACCAGCTTTACAAAGGCAGACTATGAGGAAATGTACTCTACCTGTTGCTTTGCAAGATCTGTCTGTCCACTGTCAGGTTTTTAGCCACAGGAGCTTTTCAACACAAACTTGCTGACTGATCGGGTAGTTCTCAATCATCACTGAATTGCGACATACCAGGATGGTATTATCCTCTTGTCATCCAAATATATAGGATTTCTTTACACTGTGATTCAACTAGGAAACATCAAAGAGCAATTCACAGAAACATTAGGTTTTCCAAATGTAATCGGAGTGGTCAACTGCACACTATTGCAACAGCGCTGGACAAGTTAAAAATGAACTGACATTACATCATATATAGCTGGAGAACCTATAAAAATGGCAGCTCTTCATAGCCACAGGTGCTTTTTCCAACTAGTGTGCCAAAAGACAATCATTCCTTTTAAGGATAAAGAGCAGATAATCGATCTGTTGTGGTGTTCAGTGGTGACGCTACACCATAAAGGCACCTTCAGAGAATGAATTTGCTTAAGTAAACAGAAAGCATTTCCATTCTATTAATGTACCGCTCTATAGTGCACAGAATGTGTGTTGCATTGTGCAAGCATGTCGTGTGCTTCATGCAGCAAATAATTGTGGCTTGTCTGTACCTAAACAGATGCGGTATGATGAACCTGACCCAAATGGTCAGTCAAATCGGACAGTGTTACAAATTCATTTGAATGTAATTAGCAGAATGTAAAAACAGGTAATTAGATGAAGCAATTATTTTTTCACAAATTCATTTCATTTGTTGTTAATATCACATAGTACATTCCTAGTATTCCTTAGTTTATTGGCCACAACTCTTACAGGATCCACTACTGCATTCTGTGACTCAGAACAGCATCTGTCAGCACACAGCCAGATGGGTTTCTGAGGCAGAGGTGTGTGTGCAGCCAGCGCCTGAAGATCTGCTTGGCACAGCAGCATCATCATCACCTGACCATCGTATGGGGGTCAGCTTTTGTAATATTGTCTGAAACAGAATAAACGACTAAAGGGCTACGACTCGCCTTTTCATGTTGACTGTGATATCTGACCTTTTCTTTCTGAACTTGAACTTTTGATTGTCCCCACCATGCTTTTGTTGCAAAGAATATGTTTTTCCTTGCCTCCACTTCGCATTCGTTGAAATTATTTTTTTTCCACATGCTTTTGCCACTGTATTTTAACTAAACACTGAATAGAAGGTGATATTTATATTGATTTGCATATTAATATATGCAAAATTCTGGGAGGAGTCAGGGTGGAGGGGCAGGCGAGTGCACATGTGTTACATTTCACGCTGACTGGGATTAATGGAGCGGAAGTGCATGGAAGTTGGCTTATGCATGGTTTTGTGCATCTGAATTTTTTTGTGTGTATGCACATTTCCACTATTGTCCATATGCCATGTTTTAGTTTGAAGTCTACGCCTGGCATTCTACATGAGGCTCCTGGTGAGGAATGTTCAGACTTAAAATGTCACTGCTTCAGGGCAAAAATGGCAAACATTTTGTAACATTTCTAGGATATATACCCTTAATATTTTTGTTAAGGTCCCAGATTTCTTGTTGAAGACAAGAACCACTGTTCTAATTCCTTTTATAAGTTAAAACAATTCAGACACATCACCTATTAATCTCCATTTGAATAAACTGCAATGATCCAACTCCTTCAATGTCCTTACAAACCTGTAATCAGTCTAACCATGCTTCTTTGTGCTTTGTCAAGTAGTGCAAGGTCTTATTTTGCAATATGAAAACCAAAACTGCTAATAGTTCTCCAAATGAGCCCTCACATGTATGTTACATGGCTTAAGCATAACCTCCTTTAACTTGAACACTACACCGTACATATCTGGATACATAACCAAACATCCCATTAGCCTTTTAATGTCTTTTGTATACTGTTGGGTATATAAAGTGAAAAATCCAATACCACATTTTAGTCATTCTTTTAAAGAGTACATTCTTGTTTTTATTTACCACCTCGCTCGCCCACCCCCTACCTCCCCCCGGGGCGCGGCTAAGCGCCAGCAACTTCGCGTCTCTGCCGCTCGCGTTGTGAAGAGGGGGGCTGAACACATGCTAAGGAGATGCAGTCGGATCAGCTGCTGGCTTGCTGCTGCTGCTACCGAGCTTCGTGTTCTGCTTGTCGCACTGCGTGTCGGCCATTTAAAAGACTGTACAGTAGCTGTCCTTTTGTCTCACTGCCTTGTCTCGCGGGACATCTTTCGAGAAGATCACGTCTCAACCTAAGATTTTTTATTATAATAGAGAGATATATGCAAATCCAACATTTGTACTTCTTACATATAATACTTTACGTTTCTTGACATTAAACCTTATCATCCAAAAATCTGCATTATGTATTCTTTCCATGCCCCTCTGTAATGATTTATTTGATTCTTCATTATAACTAGTTTAGTATCGTCTACAGGTTTGACAAGTTATCATTAATATATTCATCAAAATTATTTGATGCTTTTTTTTACAAAATTTCACTAGATTAAATAAAACATAAACTCCCCAATACCAATGCTCATAATTTAATGATATTTTCACTAGTCTTGGCAGATGATGCGCAGACCTTTCCTTAATAGTTGCTTCCATATAATTAGAACCTAGAATTATGTAGATCAATTATAATATTATAATAATAATAATTTCATAATGATTATATTATAATATTCATAATATTATATATAATGGAATAACATTTCCTACCTTCCAGTCTTTATAAATTTCTGCATTGTTTTTGAAACTAAGATCTTGGATGGCTGATAATTTTCTCGATCTAAACAAAAATAAAATGGAAGTGCTGATAGTTGGTCCAGCAGACAAAGCTTTGGTTTTGAACTTCTTAGTTTTTTCGTGGATTTTTGCAAACCTCAAGTTTGGAATCTTGGGGTTATTTTTGATAGTAACCTCTCTTTAAGGAAACAGATTAATTCTGTGGTCAAGAGTTGCTTTTTCCAGCTTTGTCTAACTTTGCCTTTTAGCCAAGGTTAAGCCTTTTTATCTCCTATTGATCTTGAGAAAGTTACTCATGCTTATATATTTTCTTGACTACATTACTGTAACTCCCTGTGACCCTGTATTTAGGATGTAGCGGGCTGGATAATGGATGGATGGATTACTGTAACTCATTGCATTCTGGGTTCAGTAAATCCCTGATATGCAGATTACAGCTGGTTCAGAATACTGCTGCTCGTTTTTTGGTTGGGGTAAAAAAGTTTGCCTCTGTATCTCCAATTTTAGCCTCTTTACACTGGCTGCCAGTTAGCTTTAGAAGTGATTTAAAATTTTGCTGATATTTTTTAAACCACTACATGGATATGCTCCCTCCTATTTATCTGAATTGTCCATTATACACCAGCCACCCAGAGAGCTTAGATCTACTGGTCAGTTGTCTCTTGTGATTCCGATAGTATCTGTCACTCAGTGACGATGCGGGTTCGCTCCACGTTCCCATCTTGCCTCTGGGAGCCCTTGAACCTGACACCGTCGGTAATGTTACCGATGAGCTAGACAGTGAGGCAATAACATAGCAAGGGGATGGTTCAAAAGTGCAAAAGTGCTTTTATTTATAATCCAACAAAACAAAAAAGTGTTCAAACAAAGTGCAGAGCATTCAATGTCTTCATTAAGTAAATAATCCATAAAAGAAACGTGGAGCTTTCAAAATCAATACCAACACAATCCTTTAAAAACGAAGTTAATACGTTGCTGGAAGCAGTCCTTTAAAACAATGACAAGCCCGGTGCTTCTTTTACACCTGCGTCTCACCTGCTTCTCCCGTTTGAGCCCTGCAGCAGACGAGACGCTCTCTGCAGCTGACCTTCTTTCAATCACACAGGTCTGGAGGCCTTCTGATCCTAGCTTTGGTCACGCACTCATCCAAGACTGGGACTTAGCATCTCTCCAACGGCCAGGACTCCCACGCTGGAGATTACCTGCTCAAGTCTCCCGACTCCCGCTGTCTTCCACGGCAAGTCACCTCCCTCACTAGTCACTCCTGCTCTTCTCCAAATGCTCAGCGGGAGCAACTACAATCAACTGCCCTAGGTGTTAGATAAACACCTCGCTAGGGCCCACAGTCCAGCTGCATTCGAGCCTGCTCTCGCTCGTTCGCATGATCTCCTTTGCGCTCTCTCTCTCTCTTTCTCTGTCTCACACCGGCTTTCTCCTTACTTCCTTCCAGCAACCTCCATCTCTTTCTCTTTCCGTTCAATCCCCCCTTCTAGCCGACTCGCGCTTCTATATATGTCGAGAGTGCATAGCAGCTGCGACAAATTAGCAGCCCCAGGAACAATCACGGATGTGGGCAGTCTCTCATCTATGCACTTAGGTGAGAAACGCCCACACCGCAGATTGCCCTGAGAACTGCTTCAGCCACAACTACCAAGCCCCCTCGCTAAGCCGTGAGCACAAAGATTATTCATCTAAAACGGGCCTTTGCTGCGAGAGCTGTGAACCTGCCATACCACACACTCCTTTAGCTTAGTTGTGGCTGCCATGCAGATTGGCCATTCCTCATGATTACCGGTTTAATTTTGGCGGTCCAACATTCCATTGGCTACCAACCAGAACCATTTCTGACAGACCTTTCCAGATCCCGCCCAAGCAGGGCAATACCGTCAATCACCGCCTGGCGGCTCACAATACTGAACTGCGAAAACCTCCCCCACCTGAAACTATGTGGAAACACCCGGCAGTGACAAGCAGTATATGAGAAAAAACAGACAAGGTACAATACAAACCAAAGAAGTATCTATATATATAATTCACTAAGGGCACGCAAGACAGCGAGCGCAAGCAAGACAGAGAGCTACACCTGCCAACTCACAGAGCCCCGCCCGCCAAATCTAAGACCATGGGATACGCTCGACAGAGCCCTGCCCGCCAACTCTAACCCTCCTATCGCGTCATTGGATACGCACGACAGAGCCACGCACGCCAACTGTAACCGTCCTCCCGCGTCCAGCGTCACTCTCGAGGCATGTGCCCTGCCTGTTCATGTGCCCGCACGAAACAACTCACCAAACACAGCCTCAGTCGCTTTCGTCTGTTCAAAAGTCCACATGCTTCTTTGAGCCACGTTGACTTTTCACCGCACGCAAGCCACGCCCGGCAACTCACAGAGCACCGCCTACCAACTCTAAGACCATGGGATACGCTCAACAGAGCCCCGCACGCCAACTGTAACCCTCCTCCTGCGTCCACCGTCGCTCTCAAGGCATGTGCACTGCCTGCTCATGTGCCCGCACGCAACAACTCACAAAACACAGCCTCAGTCGCTTTCATCTGTGCTACAGTCCACATGAGAGAGACACACACACAGGCGTGCAAGAGAGAGAGAGATACACACACACACACACAGGCACGCGAGAGAGAGACACACACAGGCGCGCAAAAGAGAGAGGTACACACACAAATGCGCGTGAGAGAGAGACACTCACACAGGCTTGCAAGAGAGAGACACACACACACAGGCGCGTGAGAGAGAGACACACACACACAGGCATGCGAGAGAGACACACAAGCGCAGGTGCCCGAGAGAGACACACACACACACAGGCACACGAGAGAGACACACACACAGGTGCGCGAAAGAGAGATACACAAACGCACAGGCGCGCGAGACAGAGACACACATAAAGGTGCGTGAGAGAGAGACAAACACACACACAGGCGCGTGAGAGAGACACACATACACACACAGGTGCGCAAGAGAGAGACACACACACAGGCGCGCGAGAGAGAGACACACACACACACAGGTGAGTGAGAGAGAGAGACACACACACAGGCGCGCGAGAGGGAGACACACACACACAGGCGTGCAAGAGAGACACACACACACAGGCGCGCGAGAGAGACACACACACACAGGCGCGCGAGAGAGACACACACACACAGGCGCGTGAGAGAGACACATACACACAGGCGTGCGAGAGAGAGAGACACACACACAGGCATGCGAGAGAGAGAGACACACACACGGGCACGCAAGAGAGACACACACTCACGCAAGAGAGACACACACACACAGGCGTGCGAGAGAGAGACACACACACACAGGCGCGCGCGAGAGAGAGACACACACACACACAAAGGTGCGGGAGAGAGACACAAACACACAGGCGCGCACGTGCATTGTTGCAATGTTACTTTTCTTGGTTGTTTATTAAATTACGGATTTTTCAAATGTTCATTTTTTCCCTGTGCTTAAAACTCATTAAAAAAAAGTGTTTTTAGCAAGCGGTTCGTAGCGCTATAGCGCACACTCTTGCAATGTTAGTTTTCTCTGTTGTTCAAGGTTTTCTCAGTGTTATTCAATGTTTTTACATTTAGTTTACCCTTACGCTGTGCATTCTATGGTATAATTAACTATATTTGTGCTTAAAAACTTAAAAAAATATATATTTACATACTGTTCGTACGGTCTGGAACGGATTAATTGTATTTACATACAATCTTATGGGGGAAATTACTTCGGTTTACGACCAAATCGGTTTACGACCAAAGTTTTGGAACGCATTATGGTCGTGAACCGAGGTTCCACTGTATATGTAATCAACCAAGTCGCCCGACCATGGGGAACGCACGACAGAGCCCTGCCTGCCAACTCTCACCCTCCTCCTGCATCCACCCTTGCTCTCGAGGCATGCACACTGCTTGCTCATGTGCCCGCCCCCAGCACGTCACCAAACACATCCTCACTCGCTTTGGTCTGTGCTATAGTCCACATGCAGCTGTGAGCCACGTTGACTGTTCACGTTGATAATGATGCGGCGTATGTTACGCCGCGGGTTGGCTAGTATGGTAATAATGTTCTACCTATGTGACAGTGCTACAAGCATTACTGAAATTGTTTTAAATGTGCTTTGTAAGTAAATTGACAATGACTTTGAAAGAAAAAATGTTACCTTGTCCCAACAATTTGTTTGATTTCAGCCTTTTTAATGAGATATTCTCTCTCGACAACTTTCAAATCGCTAAGTACCTCTTTGATAGTTCCTGTAACTACTAGAAGGTCATTGATTTCTTCATATATGAAACCTTCAAAAAAAGTGCAAATCTGGAGCATCTGCTATTTTACTGTCAGTAAATTTAAACTCACCCCTAGTGTACCTAATACACTTCCTTATTGACTGTTGTTTTAATTACAAAAATAGTGAAATAATCTATTTGAGTCCTCTTTCTCACTCTCTAAAATTCGACTATCTAATTGACTTTCAGCAGTCTAAATACCCTTTTAAATTGTTCCTCTGACATTCTGTTTATTTATGTAGTTAATGCTGTAGTTAGTTGTTTTTTATGTCTTATACTACTGTGTTTTTTGTTTTTTTTTTGCAGCATCTTTTCTAGCTTCTTATTTATACTCTTGTGACTTCATTTTAAATTCTTACTGCTTCAAAACATAGGGGAAGGTGAATAAGTGTCCTAGCTTGTAGGCCACACTGGAAAACTTACTGTTCAGGTTGCACATGTACATATGTTCAAGGGTATGTCTAGAATGGGTCTGTAGGGCCATTCCTACAATCAGGAAACAGGCTAGGAATCCTTGGTACAATTTAATGTACTACAAAAACAATATATTTCTACAAAAGAAAATTTCATTGGGCATATGATGTTAAATTCCAAAAAGGAAAAAAATTGGATTAAGAAGACAAATTTGAGTTTGCAATATTTTAATAATAATCTAAGGTGCTAAGGAGAGCTTATTACATATTTTTGCACAACAGAATAATCTGATGAGGTCTACCACAACGGCCTCTAATGCAGAGATAAAATTGCTGAAAACAATTTTTTCTCTACATTGTCATGGAAAAATCTTGTCAATGTCAATGTCACTTTATTTATATAGCACATTTAAAACAACATAGTAATGCTGCGGCCAAAGTGCTTTACAATAATAGAATAAAAGAAAAAACAATAAACAATAAAACATAAATAGTAATAAAATATATAAACATAAAATAAGATAGATAATAAATAGGAATGATGTTATATGAGCACAAAGAGGAAAACCATCAGTATTACTGAAGGTCACTGAATGCAAGTGAAAAGAAGTGAGTTTTTAATCTTGTTTTGAACTGTTCAATTGTAGACAACTCCTTAATATGATGAGGTAGAGAGTTCCACAGGCGAGGGGCAGCAGCTGCAAAGGCCCTGTCCCCCTTGGTTTTACATTTGGTACGAGGGACAACAAGAGACAACTGACCAGAAGATCTAAGCACTCTAGATGGCTGGTGTAAAACACACAATTCCGATAAATAGGCAGGAGCGAGTCCATGTAACGATTTAAAAACTAGCAGCAAGATTTTAAAATCAATTCGAAAACTGACAGGCAGCCAGTGTAACGAAGCTAAAATAGGAGAAACAGAGTCATACTTCCTTGCCCCAACCAGAAGGCGAGCAGCAGCATTTTGGACTAGCTGTAACCTGTGTATCAGAGATTTGTTAATCCCAGAATACAGCGAATTGCAATAATCGAGGCGAGAAAAAATAAAAGCACGAGTAGCTTTCTCAAGATCTTTAGAAGATAAAAAAGGCTTTATCTTACCTAATAGACGAAGTTGGAAAAAGCAACTCTTGACAACAGAATTTACTTGTTTCTCAAAAGAGAGGTTGCTATCAAAGGTAACACCAAGATTGCGGACTTGAGGTTTGGAAAAGGCAGAGAAAGAGCCGAGAAGTCCAAGACCAATTTGGGCTTTAGCTGGTGGACCCACTATAAGCACCTCCATTTTATTTTGATTTAGATCAAGAAAATTATTGGCCATCCAGGATCTTAGTTCAGACAGACAGTTGTGGAGTTGATTTGTTGCAGAGTTGCTGACGGGAATATAAACCTGAGTATCATCAGCATAGCAGTGAAAAGAAATATTAAATTTCCTAAAAATCCCTCCAATAGGGTGAAGGTATAAAGAGAATAAAATAGGAACTAAAATGGATCCCTGAGGGACACCATATTTAAGAGGAACAGTAGATGAAAAAGAGGAATTTAAAGTCACAGAAAAGTGTCTACCAGTTAAATATGACCTGAACCAGTTAAGAGCAGCCCCTTTAAGCCCAACAAGATGTTCGAGCCGCATCAGCAATATTTCATGGTCAATGGTGTCAAAGGCAGCGGACAGGTCAAGGAGGACAAGGACTGCCGCATCACCTGAGTCAGTAATAAGAGAGATGTCATTGAACACTTTCAGGAGTGCCGTTTCAACACCATGATAACGCCTAAAACCAGATTGGTAGGTCTCAAATAAATTATTGGAGTTAAGGTGATTGACCAATTGATTATAAATAATTTTTTCTAGTATTTTGGCCAGAAATGGGAGCTGGGAAATTGGATGAAAGTTGGTTAAAACTTCAGGATCTAATCCTGCCTTTTTTAGATGGGGACGGACTGCAGCATGTTTAAAAAATGAGGGCACAACCCCCGAACTAATAGAATCATTTATAATGGCTAGTAAAGATGGGCCCAACACATCAAAGGCTTCCACTAAGAGACGTGGTGGTACAATATCAAGGGGGCTGGAAGCTGGTTTAAGGGTGTCAATAGTTCTTTTTAGCATTGAAAGTGAGACTTGATCAAAGGAATCTAGAACAATGTCATGATTAACAGTAGGAAGTTCATAGCTAGTTTGAACAATGCCACGGCGGATAGTATCAATTTTGCTGACAAAGAAAGATAGAAACTGCTCACATGAATGAACAGTGCTATTTAACCCCATCGTAGAATGAGGGTGAATGGCCGCATTAATTGAATTAAATAAAACCCTAGGATTGTTTGAATGGCGGGATACTAAATCGGCAAAGAAGTCATGTTTCGATTTCTTAACTTCTGCCTGGAAATTGAAAAGAGAAGTCCTGAAAATCTGTTTAGAGATAGTCAGTCCATCTTTTTTCCAACGCCGTTCAGCAGTTCGACAGGCGCGGCGCAGTGATCGCATACTTTCATTTAGCCAGGGAGCAGGTCTTACCTTATTACAGCGTATCTTGGGCGGAGCAATTGCGTCTAAAACCGTTTCACAGGAGGAATTAAATTTTACGACAGAGTCATCGATATCATTATTTTGGTCATGCATATAAAGATTAGAGAAAATGGTTTTAAAATCAGATATAGTAGAAGAATTTAAAAAGTGTGAGCAGCGTGGGGGACAACTATTAGTTGGGAGATCAACAGTAATATTCAGATCCATCATTACAGAAAAGTGATCAGTGAAAGAAACATCACATAAATCAATACTATTCACTGAAATATCACGAGTAAAAATCTTCCATCTATCTTCAAAAAAGGCAGTCACAGAACCAAGATGGGAATTCTTCATCTTTTTCTTTCGGCTCTTCCCATTAGGCGTTGCCACAGCACAGACACATCTTCCTGTCTATTGCATCTTGCTCTGTCACAGCCATCACTTGCATGTACACTCTCACCACATCCATAAACCTTCTTGTAGGCCTTCCTGTTTTCCTCTTGCATGGCAACTCTATCTTTAACATCCTTTTCCCAAAATACCCAGCATCTCTCCACTGCACATGTCCAAACCAACGCAATCTCACCTCTCTGACTTTGTCTCTCAACTGTCCAACCTTAGCTGACCCCTAAAATACTCATTTCTAATCCAGTCCATCATTGTCACACCCAATGCAAATCTTAGCATTTTTAACTCTGCTACCTCCAGCTCTGTCTCCTGCTTTCTGGTCAGTGCCACTTTCTCCAACCCATATAACAAAGCTAGTCTCATCACCATCCTGTAGATCTTCCCTTTCACTCTTGCTGATAACCGTCTGTCACAAATTACTCCTGACACTCTTCTCTACCCATTCCACCCTGCCTGCACTGCTCTCCACCTCTCCAGGTTCTCCTGAACCTGCTTCCTATTCTCGCTACAGATCACGATAACATCAGCAAACATCATAGTCCAAGGGGACTCCTGTCTAGTCTTATTTGTCAACCTGTCCATCACCATTGTAAATAATAAAGGGCTCAGAGCCGATCCCTGATTTAATCCTACCTCCACGTTGAATGCATCCATCACTCCTACCGTAGACCTCACCACTGTCACACTTCCCTTATACATATCCTGTACAGCTCTTACATACTTCTCTGCCACTCCCGACTTCCTCATACAATACCACAACTCCTCTCAAGGCACCCTGTCATGTGCTTTCTCCAGGTCCACAAAGACACAATGCAACTCCTTCTGGCCTTCTCTATACTTTTCCATCAACACCCTCACAGCAAACACTGCATCTGTTGTGCTCTTTGTTGGTGTGAAAATATACTGCAAATCCGTTGTACTTACTGATTTACTATCTCCACATTTTCCAACCTTCTCTCTCTCTCTCTCATTCTCTTCATTCATCAGCCTCTCGAAGTACTCTTTATATCTTCTCAACACAGCCTCCTCACATGTGAGTATGTTTGTCTACACAATCGGTACAGGTCCTTTTCTCCCTCCTTAGTGTCCAACCTCCCATACAATTCATCATACCTTCACCACCTCTCTCTTCACCTTGCACTTTATCTCCTTGTATTCTTGTCTACTTTCTGCATTTCTCTGACTATCCCACTTCTTCGCCATCCTCTTCCTCTGTATACTCTTCTGTACTTTCCCATTCCACCACCAGGTTTCGTTTTCCTCCTTCCTATGTCCGGATGTCACGCCAAGCACCCTTCTTGCTGTCACCCTTACTACTTCTGCTGTAGTTGCACAGCTGTCTGGTAACTCTTTGCTGTTACCCAGTACCTGTCTTATTTCCTCCCTAAACTCAACCTTGCAGTCTTACTTTTTCAACTTCAACCTTTTGATCCTTGGTTCTGCCCTCACTCTCCTCCTTTTCTTGATCTCCAACATCATCCTACAGACCACCATCCTACACTTTCTAACTACACTTTCCCCTGTCACCACTTTGCAGTATTCAATCTCCTTCAGATTGACAATTCTGCATAGGATATAATCTAATTGTGTGCATCTTACTCCACTCTTGTACATCCCCCTATGTTCCTCCCTCTTCTTAAAATATGTATTCACCACAGCCATGCCCATCTTTTTTGCAAAATCCACTATCATCTGACCTTCTTCATTCTTTTCCTTGACACCATACCTACCCATCACCTCTTAGTCTCCTCTGTTCCCTTCAACAACATGTCCATTGTAATCCGCTCCAATCATCACTTTCTGTCCCTTGGGTACACTGTTCATCACTTCATCCAACTCACTCCAGAAATCTTCTTTCTCATCCATCACACACCCAACTTGCAGGGCATATGCACTAACAACATTCATCATCACACTTTCAGTTTCCAGCTTCATAATTATTACTCTGTCTGACACTCTTTTCACTTCCAAAACACTCTTGACATACTGTTCCTTCAGAATAATCCCTACCCGATTACTCCTCTCATCCACACCATGATATAACTAATTGAATCCACCTCCGATCCACCTGGCTTTACTCCCTTTCCATTTAGTCTCCTGCATACACAATATATCAGCCTTCCTTCTCTCCATCATATCATTTAACTCTCTCCCCTTACCAGTCATACTGCTAACATTTAAAGTACCTACCCTCAGTTCCACTCTCTTTACCTTCCTTCTCCCCTCTTCTTCTCCTTCGGCCAACAGTAGCCCAATTTCCACCACCATCCTGTTGGCTAACAGTACTGGTGGCAGTCGTTTTTAACTCGGGCCTCAACGAATCCGGTACGGAAATCTGTATTGTTGTCTGCATGTTGATCCTGGCAAAAGTTTGCCCTTCCTGATGTAACCCTCCCCATTTATCTGGGCTTGGAACAAACACACTGGTTTGTGCATCCCCTGTGGCTGTGGGTTAAAATCCAGAGGAGAGTCTAGAACATTTTTTTTATTTACACAGAGTTATGTACAAACTTCCGAGTTCTTGGAGTAAGCAATCAATTAAACAATTCATCCCCTATTTTACTTTTCTATTACCATTTCTATTATCATTACCTCATTCATTATTTGCCTCTTAATATGCATAATGATATCTCCTTATCCAATTAACTAAAGCTAAATGTAGGTTCTTAATCATGTAGATTCTCCCCTTATGAGCACTGCTTTAACACTAGAATTACAAAAGCCTACGAAAAAACTTGTAAACCCAGCCCACCATAAATCCCTTCGCACCTCTCCGTCAGCATCTTTTGTCTTGTAAATGTGTCGATAAGCACAAGCAGCAAACAGCCTGCTATACGATCCCCCCATCACCACAGAAAGGGCAAGAAGTTCTCCCAGTTCCAGCCTTGATTATATAGAGTAAATCATTTGATCTGTGTTCCATGTCTACAACAATCTATGTAAACACATCGTTAAAACAGAAACTTTTTTCATGTTTTAGTAATAAACTAGGCTGACCCGCCTTTTAAGGCGACCGACTTTTAAGTTGACCACTTCTTAAGGCAATTCAATATGTAGATCAATTTGATATTTTATACAAACTCATTAATTTGGTTATATTGCATTTGAGCGGTATTACTTTAATACTCGTAGTTTCTGTTATTTTTGTGATGAAATTTAAACTTTTTTTCTATTTTGAGGTCGCCCTTTTGAACCCCCCTGATATTTAATACGCGGTGAGGCATTTGTACTCTATCAACATTAATTATTTCCAGAGACAGAATTTTGTCTATTTTTCCAGCGCATCGCACACAAAAGCAAGGGAACGATGGGAGCACCAGAACTCTGCTCACATCATGTCGCTTCGTACCGCAAGCTGCAAGTAGTAAGTCTGTGATAAGCGGAATACCGCTACGCTCTCCCCTCACGGGACGGAAGGACAATCCCGACCGCTTTTACATAGTAAGAAAGAAGAAGAAGATATCGCACAGTCTGAAGTAGAAAATCATCTTTTATCTGGAAAAACGAAACTACAAATCCCATCATGCATTGCAAAATGGACGGGGCGTGTGTGAAACTCCGCGCCTGCGTAGCACTCACAGGATAGAAGGACAATCCCGACAGCTTTTATATAGAAGGATGACAAAATGTCGACATGAACTGTATAATGTGTGAAGTGTTAAGGGGGTGTTTGCGGATTGATTATAATAGTTTAATTAAAAATATGTTGCCATTTGAAGAGGTAAGCAAGAAACACAATATTATCTTTTATCTTGCTGTTAACACACCACTGTATTTGTCAATTAAAACAAATGCCTCTTCAATTACATTATTAATTAGTTGCTTAGCTCATGTACAACAAGGAATTTATTATGGTTATTTATGTTCAAATTCAGCAGAGAATAAACTATTTTAGTTGACATGACAGTAATTCAAAGCTAATATTCATAACCTAAAAGGCTTAAATTTTAATTTAGCTGAGCCTTCCAATATTTAGGTTTTACTTGTATATTTGATATTTGACATGGATTTTATTTTCAATCTTAATTTACCTGAATTTGTCATTATACAAATATAGCATAATTATGATGGATTCCTAAGCTGCAGGGTCTTGAAAGGTTAATTTGTTTATTTGTTTAGTAACAAATTAACTATTACAATGCTTCATGGTCAGGCTGTTAAAATTGTTCACTAACTACTTTATAGGTATATTTACGACCATAAAAATATTACCATATATCTCCTGTTGAAATATCACTACAAATCATCCTTCCCAAAGCTCCCCATCCTTGCTAAAACATTCCCAAGACCATAATTCTGAGCAAATATTGCAATGTCAAGATGCATGCTTGCTTAAAATGTCAAGAATAAATAAAATTAGTGCACAAAGCAGAGCTTTTAGATATAGGGTGCTCAATCACTGATCTACGTACCAATGCTAGAGATGTCCCATCAGCTTCAGCATTTGAAAAAAGTCCAAAAAAGTATTACTATACTTTTTAACAGTGCAGCTAAGATTGTTTGATTTGCTCTCTCAGACTGCTTTTCAGGCAATTATAGTAATCTATTAAACTTTCATCAAAACTTTTTTTTTTATTTTCTTTCTCTTGTGTATGTCTGCAGTGACACATTGTGAATGTGTCAAAACATATGATGGTCGCATTTTCAGACATATTCTATCCAAATGAAACTTTTCTTTGCCTTTGAAATTATCTTTCTTGAAATATGACTGACCAAGAACAAATGGAATTTAGACTTAAAGCCATCATATTATTGTTATCTTTAGTGAACACATTGCCTATTTTAACTTGGACATCAGCCTATTTATGTTGCCATCTTTTATAGGGCCCACATGAATACCAACTGTATTGTCACTAACAAAAAGAAAATGGCTGCACCCAGAACAACAATGTCCAACATTGTGCTGGCCATATAAAAATATGCAATAAACTATTGGTTATGTGACGTTGCAAACAATATAATATATCAGTAACAGCACACTGCACAATAACGTGCAGTGAATACACTTGACTTGAGCATTCATAGTTTTCATACTCTTTCTCTGTATGTTTAGCATTCATTTGCTCAGAGATTGATGCTCTTGCTGCTTCCTAAGCAGCTCTTCTTTTCTCCACCCTAGCGGCCCGCTTCTTCTGTTCTTTCGTCGGCATCTTTTCACTTTAAAACTGATTAAGTCAGTGTTTATGTTGCAATTACTTACTACGTTTTCCTTAATTTTTCATTTAAGCTGGCACTTGAGGCAGATTGAAGACTTAAGAATGATTTAAGATATGAAGTGGTAGGAGAAGTGATGGCAAAGGTGGTAGGGATGAGAACGGCACCCATACGCAGGTGCCGCATGGCCTCCCTGCTGGCCGCTGCCGAGAGTTGATTCTACAATAAAAAAAAATAAAATAAAAATAAAAAGAGGAATAACCTTGGAGGTCAATCATCACCACACAAGCGAATAGTAGATATCACATAGTATATGTGCACCAAATTTCAAGTCAATAGGTCAAACGGTTTGCGAGCTACAGGTGATTTAATATCCTGGACAGACAAATGGACACCCATGGTAGTGTATTATATAAGAAGATACAAGAATACAAATCATACCAATAAAACAAAATTAGAAAACAATAGCAAAAGTAGTCACAACAAATGTATGTCCACTTCCACTATATAAGTTCACAAAGCTAAGCATCAGTAAATAGCTGCAGTATACACAGTTCATATTATTTTTATTTCTTCTAGTATTAAAGTGACAAAGCAAACAAAAACGTGCACAAGTATAATCCAGATCCTAACCTTAGATCTAATAACAATATTTATGGCATAATTTTCAAATGACAGTAGAAAGCTAAAAGCCAATAAGTAAAATTTTACACTAGACCATTCTACTGGAAACAAATAAATCATCTAACTTGTCATTATCTTTATAAGGCGTTCTTCCGTGGAAAATAAGTTACTGAAAAATATGAGTACTAAAGCATTGAGCAATGTCAAAGATGACTCCTAAATTGTGTGGGTTTAAAGAAAGCTGGGATAAGCTCAAGCCCATCTAAATATTTTACTTGAATATGCAGTTTTGAAAAATGAATGCATTGATGATTAATACAACTAAGTCCCCTACTATGATTGATTTCTTCCTTCTAAAAATGTATTCAGGTGTGATCCTGTAAGGTTTTTCAAACCTGCTTACCACCTCAGATGTGCAGATGTGAAAAGAGAAAATCCCTCTGACTCTGAGGTTGATGACCATGGACAGTGTACACTGCACACTCTGTGGTTACATCCACAACCCACCTATCATTGCCTGTCTAGGATGGACTCTTCTACTGTACCAACTTAAGGGTGCACATTTTCTCTCTTTCAAGTATATTTGGGTGATCTTCTCCAGCTCAGTGCAAGCTAGCAACATTCTAGTTGAGGTCAGTGACCCTGAACTCTGGGACTGAATTAGGTGGTATCCTGGACATAAGCCTCCTTGAAGAAAACTTCCTTGAATCCAGACATCTTTACATGATTAATACTGCAGTAACCTATACTGGAACTTTTTGGGTGAAGCTTTTAACTGCTTTTAAAGTAAGAATTTAAGTTAATATTAAAGCAAATAAAGTGCTTGTTTACAGCTGTTAATATTAACCCTCTTTTTTACTCACATAGTATTACTGCCTGCTGTGTACCTCAATGTGCAGTGAAGTAACATTTTCAAATGCCCCTAGACCTTCACTTTCATGTCTATTTTAATGGCCTACCCACTTCACTATGTCACTTCCTCTTCCTAGTGCCACATTACTTCCTTTTCTTTCTAGAGTAAGTGCCACTGCTTATGCTGTTTGCTTTGATGTACTTCTTCTTTGAACTGTTTGGGATACACTTTTCTGTGCTTCTTTCTTACATGGGCACTTTTGCTTTTTCATGTTAGTTTTCTGCTTTCTTGTACACTTCTTTATTCAGAAACGATAAACTACAGTATATAACTTATTGTTTCAATGTTGTTATCAAAGCCTTGTCAGTGCATTTAAATACATGCCCATTCAGTCATGTCTTCTAAAGGAATACAGATGTTACAAAATATTCTACATAGTCTATCAGTGTCAATAGGACACTAAATTTAGTAATAAATGGTGAAGATAAAATTTAAGTTAAGCACCAATGTAACCAAAGAAGATTGATATTAGCATGCAGCACATGCTATGTAGGAGAAACCACACACACATATTATATACACGCAATATTAATTATACTAGCTGTTTTTTCTTTACTTACAGAAATTAAAACTCAGGAGATGCACTTAGGCAAGGCCATTTATTTTATCCTGAGTGGCAGGTGTTAAAGAAAATAGGTGCTAGACAAACCATAATCAAAATTTCAAAGCAAGACTACTAGCCAGCAATATACTAGGTAAGTAAATGTCATTTTTGGGGTACAACTATAATTCAAAAAGGTCAAAAATATAGGAAGAAAGTAAGAGGTCAGAGGTGGACCCATCACTGGTCATACCAGTTAAAGTGCAAGGAGTTGATAATGCACTAAGGATGATGGGGATACTGGCTATTGGAAGAAGGAGATGGTAGAAAGAGGGTAAATCTATATAGTATATAAAATAGTCCACATTCTCTTTCTAGCACTTCAGCCCTGGATTGCTTGCCTCCATTAATTATACTTAGATCATTCCAAAAATCTTTCATGTTATTCGGATTGAGTTTGTTTTCTATACTAGCATTGTTAGCTTCCTTCCAAAAATTATTGAAAGCACATTCAGAAACATCTAGTGTTTTTTATTTGTTTTAGAAAACCTGGGCCTAGAGTGTTGTGGTGGCTAAAAAAAGTTTTGTTTTTGGTTTTTGTCCACAAATAGTTTACTATTAAGGAAACGGTTACCCTTTTGAAATGAATTTATATTTCAAATACTTGTACCGCCTGTTCTTTGTTTATTTTGTTGCATGGGCCAGGCAGTTTTTTTTCTTTTGAAAGCTGGTCAATGTGGGGGCTATTATGTTTATATTTGTTCACTGTGAAATTCACTATAGTAGGTGAAACACCAGTCTGAGCTCAGATACCACATAATACATCCTGAAATTTTAGATATTATTTTTCTGTTTCTGCAGTATTCATTATCTTTTATCTACTGTAAACCATGCCAGTTTTAGAATTTTTTGTTGTACATTAATTGCCCCCTCTTTAGTGTGTATTATATATTATATTTCACTTGTACTCATGCAGCCCTCTTAACCAATCAAAGAAATGTTTCCTAAATAAAAATAAATGGCATTAATTGTAAAATAACAGTAAAGTAACAAGGAAAGATTTATTTTATATGCCAAGTAAAATAAGAGCAAATACTGTAGACCATTTTTCTATTTTTGTTCTTGGAAAAAATACAGAATTTTATCTAACTTACTAGTGAAGTGATGGTTCACCTAAGAGATGTTAATATATGATTAAATACAGGCAAATTATCTGTCAACTTTTCACGAAAGAACTACTTAACGGATTTAGTTCAGTTTTTTTCTATAATTTGCTGGAACATTCTAGTTGATTTTGTTACTTCTCTCATCACACTAAGTATCATAGTTCACTTGAATTGTTGTATCTGTAAATTTATAAAGCAAATGTAATACAGAACACATTATACAGATAAATGAACTTTTTCCATTTAAATTAAATTTATTAAAAACACGAATAAAAAATTTCTACTGCTTCTGCACCAAACAAAAATGGATTTTTATGTAGTGATCTTTACTGATTACAGCCTCTTAACACTTGCACATATTATCTTTTTCACTGTGACATTATAAACTTTACAAGTAAACAGACAATAAAAACATTTTCAATCAAATTTATCAACAAATTTTGAAAAAATCAAGACCGATCAACATCATAAGTGACACAAGAACAAATGGCAATGGATTAGTAATGAGTTCTTTGGAAAAAGAAAGAAAAATACTTTAGTTGTCCACTGTAAGGCACAACAAAGTCACAGTCAAACCCAGAATATATCTGAAAA
>JANRMT010049829.1:56815681-56840440 GCA_026402145.1 Polypterus bichir lapradei | reverse complement strand
CAAGGGGGCCGAATACTTTTGCAAGCCACTGTATATATATACACACATTTCTTGTTATCTGATTTTAATCCAGAAAGGTTGGAGAATGAATAATCAGACTTTAAAAACCTATTTTCCTCTATTTTATATGTGAAAAATTATAATGTGTTCCCAGCCCAGGGAAACTTTTCATGTACTTTAACTGATTTCCATCAATTTTGTTGCTAGTTTTTCATGATTACAGTTATTGAGTGATAAATGCAGCCACTGCCCAACTTAGCTGCAGCAACTCAAACTCTGCCCCAGCAAAGCTTGCAGGACATTTTTGGATTCATAAAGTTAAATTCTCCATTCATGGAATAAAGTTAAAATAAATGGAGTGAAAAATTGTGGGCACATTTCTAGTAAACTCAGTGTATGTCTAATATGCTATATTGAATTAATTTACCAAAACATTACACAGAATAGTATGAAAACTATTGTTCAAATAATGTACTAATGTATTCCATGTTATGAATGTACATGTTGTCTTTGTAGACTAGATTTATTTTTGTACCTTATTAAACATGCCAATGAGATCAGTTGGTTTTGTGTCAAACCTGTCTTGCACATTATGTAATGTACAATGCAAATTCACTTTGGCATATCTGAATATGTGTTATTTATAAATATATAGGGAAAGTGTGTCATTTCCAAGTAGACCATAACTGATATAGTAAGGATCTTTAATATTTTTTTTCTGAGTTATTTCTAATTTTATTTAACTTCCTGTTTTGAAACACACAGAATTAATTTCTGCTCTTTAAATACTTTTTGGCACTCATTCTTTAAGATGTTAATGATTTTTCTTGTCTTTCTTGACTCTGTTTACATGTTGTTGCTGTCATATTTTAAGCAAGTGACCATGAAAATTAGCTTAATTAGCACAATGCTTTATTGTCACTGATGAAATAACATAAAGGTCAGTCCTGAGGATTTGTGGATTGGACTAAAAAACACTTCATTCTAGTTAATGGTTTGATTAAAGGTCTAATTGTTCCTCTTTACAGCTAAATATCTCTAAGACCAGGGATATGGCTGTATGTAAAAATTAGTAGTAAAATTTTTGGTTTTGCAGCAGACCTCTTTCATTGAGCTGTGTTACTAACAAGTAAGTAATTCTGTCTGACCATCTTCTTTTTTCTAAATTTCAGCTGTTGCCATCACGTTTCAGATTTAGGTTCCCGAGGGTAAAGAGCAACAAATTTACAAACTTTGTAAAGTGGCAAAAGATAGGACAGATTTTTGGTTACCATAATAGGCTTGATTCTCATTACGTTTTATATTCTGGGCCATTAATAAATAAATACATAAATAAACTACCTATTCTCAGGCACAGCAAGAATGTGGACAAAGCTAGGAGTCAAATCCAAGCTCCTCGTGTATAAGGCATAAAGGGCATCTCTGAGCCACCACACTGCCTGTCATGACCTAGAGTTTTTTTTTTTTTGTTTTTTTTTTAAGTTAAACCTTGGTCTTAAAAAATATTTTAAACATTGCTCTGGGGATTTCCGAGACCAAGGAATATAGATGTTTCATTTGTTTTTAGTCAGATACATTTTTTACATTCTTAAAAATAAATCTCAATCTCCAGTGATGCAAATTTTGCTTTTCTTGTGGGTGCTGTGATTTTGAGACAGTTGTTATGAAGTTACTAGGAATGAGGGCGGATCATGTGCGATATGTGATGTTATTACAACAAAGATATAAAGGTCAGTGTTGTATATTTCCTTTTCTCTAGGTTTATGGAAACTACCAAAACAAAGTTATAGTGTGATGTTTTGAGAGTGTGGTTACTTTGGCAACATTTTCTTTTCTGTTTTAACAACTGCAGCTTTGGACTGAAATTTGGGCTTTATTGGTAAATTTTCCTGTCCTGGTTTTGACCTTTAGTTGATTTATCATTAGGATCCATATCCTAATTCCCCTTTCCCTGAAATGGCTATCACCAAATCCAGTCAGTACACAGCCCACTTTACAACCATCTGTGGTAAATACCATGATTAAAACATTAGCAATTTTTTTGACTCCTGTCAATGGATTGCACACTGAATCCCTTCTACTAGTCAGTAAAAGTCAAAAGCGCAAATGTGTTTGATGCTGCTGGCAATAAACAGGCAGTATGCTTGCAAAATAACATACCACTTTTACAAAATAAGACTCAATCATATTTAGAAACTAATGCAATACTTTATCAAAATAATGCAATCATAATTATGAAACAAATGTGAAATAACAAATATTTTGCAAAAACAAAATCTGTGTTAATGTTCTTTGAATGAATAAGCTTCCAAACTTCTCAAATAACTAGATAATCAGTAAAATATTAATTATGTAGCATCAATCTCCCTTTATGGATAATGTTTGAGTATTTGTAAGCTGCCTGAGGGTTTGTAATTGTGGTGAGTATGTGTTTGTAAAGTAATAGCCAATTCCCCAACAGTATGAAAGAAAGACAGATTTACAGATATCTTGATAATTAAGGGGACACCTTAGCTTAAAGTGCAGCCTACCCACTTTGCTAAAAGCGAGATTAGGTAGGAAAATCCACATAGAAGAAGGCTTTTAAAGAAAACTTTTAGAGTAATATTTTGAATGAGTGTGAAGAATCATTGAACATTAAGCCCTTCTTCTGGTTCTCTGTGCAGAATGGCTTGCACACCACAGGTCCTTTATTCATCAATATAGATGAACTTTTATTTTCATTGCTCGAATTTTATACCTTTACCATGAGGAAGATCATTTAACTTACATGTTATGAATTAAACCATTGGGTAGACTGAGGTGCTTAGGCAGTTGTTCTTGTCTGTTTTTGCTCAATCACACATGCTCAAGCAGCTAGTGACAGTGACTTCCTACCCTCAAACATAGTCTGCCAGTGTACCTTTAGCTTGTATTGGGGATCTATTTGCCTACAGTTGTGGCTGTCGGAGGAGAAAAACAGCAAAATATACAAGCTGATGTAACTGCTGGCAAGGTAAAATTGAAAAAGTAAACTCATTCACAGCAGAAATCACACAAAGTGTTTCTTCATTTTAAGATAGACAAATTTGCAAATTCACCAATGCTTTACAATAGGAAATTTTGAAAATTTTAAACTGTGTATAGCACAATCTGTTCAAAATATATCAGTAGAAACTGAACTGTCTACAAAATGTCTTTGAAGAGTAAGCTTTATATATTTCAACACAATTGGTCCTTGGGGGTTCAAGTTGTTTTATGCAGACCAACACACATGGGCTATAGCAGTAGGTGCTTCACACATTATCCTGTCTAATTCTACAGTACAGCATATGAGGACAAATGAGGCTCTTCACTTTGCAAATGAGCACCTCTGCTTTACTCAAAAGGATAATTCTCTGGACACCGAAGCATTCAATCTCTTTTGTATACTTATAATGACTGAAATGTAATTTAAACCATTCATATCTTTGACATCCTACAGAATTTGAACACCACGACATGACACAATTTTTTAACCTGATATAATTCATATTGTGCTGACATCAAACTTGAAAATCCTACAGATAAAAGATAAGTAAGTTGCACACAATTAATAACACATCTTGGAAAAATCTGGAGGCAGAAAATGAGCTACTGAGTTTTTATGGTAACATAAAAGTAAGACAAGATAGAAAATGTATGCAAGGTGTAACATTAAAGTGTGTTCAAGGGCTGTGCAGGTAATGCAGACTAGTTTACAATTGCCAATTAGCATAAACTAGCAAAGCTATTATGTTATGACAAATATAAAAGAAAAAAAAATTAAAAGGCACATTTTATTACAGTGAGTGAGCATTATAGATAACAGGTGAATGTGATGCTCTGATGGAAAATTATAGGTTGACCAGATTTTTAAAGTCTCAGACAGGGACACTTGTATTGCATGTACTATGCCCACATATACAGGTCTACCTCCTTTGTTTAATTTCTGCTTTTTCTTATCATCATCAGAAAGGGATCAAGGCACACACAAAAAAAAAAAACACTTTCATAGATATTGTAAATACACAAAACTCCACACAATGATTGAAGAGTACACAAATAAATGCAGGTACTCTCTGTTTTTGTGTGCTTCTTGTTCCTCGCCAAAATGCTGTTCATGTATAACACAAGTTGTTAATTAAGTACAGTTCACCCTTAAAGTTCCATGTGCACTGTCCTAAATATATTGTGACTATGTTTGTTTCAGCGAATCAATGTATGCGGCACTGAAAGAGACGTCTCAACTTGCCCACCAGCCTGTGTGAATGGAAACAGCTCATAACAGTTAGTAGGAGCTTGTTTATACTAACTGCGTAAAGCCCCTTCTATCAGCACATTGATATTTTCCTAGTCAGTATGTGACAGTTTGTGGCCCATGTTGCAAACCTAACAACATCACAGCAGAGAAAGTGAGGCTCTGTTGATGGAAGTTGTGCATGGTATTACTGACTTTAATAGGAAAAAAAGAGAAGGAGTGTCAGGCCCATTAACCAAAAGTGGTGAATGGAGGGCGAGTATAATACTCTTGTGAGTGTGTGACCACATGATGAAGACATGCGCTTCTGATATGTTTGGGTGTCTTCCTTGCATTATGGTGTCCTGTGGTGTCATATGCAGCCCTTCATTCATCATTCTGGCATCCACGTTACCAGCCTTTCCTTGAAATACAGCACTTTGGATACAAGGTGCCGTGTCCACACCACCGCATAGTAACAAAAAACTCTGTGTGCAGAGGTAATATTATTGCATGTTCTCCAGAATTAGGCAGACCAATTAAAAACGTCCATTGGTGTATGGATCAAGAGTCTTTTGGACACTGACAATGCACAAAAAAGGACAAAGCACAGTAACATACAGCTTTTGGCTTATTAGTTAAAATCAGCAAGGCACTCAAGGAGATCCTGGGTATGATTATGAGACACTACATGCCCATTTTACAAATTGACCATTGGATCTGTTAGGTTTTGCCTTTTATCCTGCAATTAGAGGCACATATTAAACATAGAATCCATCTGATCAGTCAGACCTGGTCTGTTTTGAGTAGACCTGATATGTCTGGTGATTAAAGGTAGTGCACCAATATAGAATTGGTACAATTCTGTAAACATATTGAGTACAATGTCTTGTGAAGGATGACCAGGTGGCCCAGGTGGTGTGAACTCCACTTACTTACCTGGCCAGGTGGCTTTGATAACAGAAGTCAGGGAGGGAATAACAGTACATCCTTTCTATATCAGAACCTGTATGTGGAAGGACGTTGCAATGGCTATAATGGGGCTGGCATCCTAATGATGACCACTAAAGGAAAGGACAGCACAGTGGGAAACTACCTGCTAAGGGCAGAGTGCCACCTTGTACACTGGGTGGCATCATCCCATCTGACAATCCCCATTATGGACACCTACAGAGCAGCATGGGAGTTGTGGTCCGATGGGCCTGCCCTATCAGGTTCTGTGGGGGCTGCTAGGGGAAGGTGTTGGATAGTAATGATACAAGAACCAATGTAGCTCTGCCAGACCTGGAAGTGCTTCCTGGAGGCAATTGATTAAGCACCGGAAGTATTCCTGGGTCCAGAGTTAAAAGTGAGCCCTCCACTTAGATCAGAAATTTGGAAATGGTAGAGGAGCTGGACAACACTCCCCTGGGAGAAGTGGAGGAAAATAGAAGAAGCAAAGAAAGCGACTGTTGGTATTATCAGGCTGTAGTGTGTTGTCTGAGAGCTGTTACGATACTGAAGAAAGGAAATCTGTAAAAGGTATATGTTACTAAAAATAAAAGTTGATATCCCGACTAATAGCCGTCCACCACGCTGCTTGCGCTTTTTAAATTCTTCCATTATATCTGATTTTGAAACCATTTTCTCTAGTCTTTATATGCATGACCAAAATAATGATATAGATGATTCTGTCGTAAAATTTAATTCCTCCTGTAAAAAGGTTTTAGACGCAATTGCTCCACCCCAGATACGCAGTAATAAGGTAAGACCTGCTTCCTGGCTAAATGAAACTATGCGATCACTGCGCCGCGCCTGTCGAACTGCTGAACGGTGTTGGAAAAAAGATGGACTGACTATCTCTAAACAGATTTTCAGGACTTCTCTGTTCAATTTCCAGGCTGAAGTTAAGAAATCGAAACATGACTTCTTTGCCGATTTAGTATCCCGTCATTCAAACAATCCTAGAGTTTTATTTAATTCAGTTAATGCGGCCATTCACCCTCATTCTATGATGGGATTAAATAGCTCTGTTCATTCATGTGAGCAGTTTCTATCATTCTTTGTCAGCAAAATTGATACTATCCGCCATGGCATTGTTCAAACTGGCTATGAACTTCCTACTGTTAATCATGACATTGTTCTAGATTCCTTTGATCAAGTCTCACTTTCAATGCTAAAAAGAACTATTGACACCCTTAAACCAGCTTCCAGCCCCCTCGATATTGTACCACCATGTCTCTTAGTGGAAGCCTTTGATGTGTTGGCCCCATCTTTTCTAGCCATTATAAATGATTCTATTAGTTCGGGGGTTGTGCCCTCATTTTTTAAACATGCTGCAGTCCGTCCCCATCTAAAAAAGGCAGGATTAGATCCTGGAGTTTTAACCAGCTTTCGTCCAATTTCCCAGCTGCCATTTCTGGCTAAAATTCTAGAAAAAATTATTTATAATCAATTGGTCAATCACCTTAAATCCAATAATTTATTTGAGATCTACCAATCTGGTTTTAGGCGTTATCATGGTGTTGAAACGGCACTCCTGAAAGTGTTCAACGACATCTCTCTTATTACTGACTCAGGTGATGCGGCAGTCCTTGTCCTCCTTGACCTGTCCGCTGCCTTTGACACCATTGACCATGAAATATTGCTGATGCGGCTCGAACATCTTGTTGGGCTTAAAGGGGCTGCTCTTAACTGGTTCAGGTCATATTTAACTGGTAGACACTTTTCAGTGACTTTAAATTCCTCTTTTTCATCTACTGCTCCTCTCAAATACGGTGTTCCTCAGGGATCCATTTTGGGTCCTATTTTATTCTCTATATACCTTCACCCTATTGGAGCGATTTTTAGAAAATTTAACATTTCTTTTCACTGCTATGCTGATGATACTCAGGTTTATTTTCCCGTCTGCAACTCTGCAACAAATCAACTCCACAACTGTCTGTCTGAACTAAGATCCTGGATGGCTAATAATTTTCTTGATCTAAATCGAAATAAAACAGAGGTGCTTATAGTGGGTCCACCAGCTAAAGCCCAAATTGGTCTTGGACTTCTCGGCTCTTTCTCTGTCTTTTCCAAACCTCAAGTCCACAATCTTGGTGTTACCTTTGATAGTAACCTTTCTTTTGAGAAACAAGTAAATTCTGTAGTCAAGAGTTGCTTTTTCCAACTTCATCTATTAGGTAAGATCAAGCCTTTTTTATCTTCTAAAAATCTTGAGAAAGCTACTCATGCTTTTATTTTTTCTCGCCTTGATTATTGCAATTCACTGTATTCTGGGATTAACAAATCTCTGATGCACAGGTTACAGTTGGTCCAAAAATGCTGCCGCTCGCTTTCTGGTTGGGGCAAGGAAGTATGACTCTATTTCTCCTATTTTAGCTTCTTTACACTGGCTGCCTGTCAGTTTTCGAATTGATTTTAAAATCTGCTGCTAGTTATAGTATATTTATAGTATATATATATATATATATATATATATATATATATATATATAGTATAGTATATGCTGCTAGTTTTTAAATCTTTATACAGGCTTGCTCCTGCCTATTTATCTGAACTGTGTGTTTTACACCAGCCATCCAGAGTGCTTAGATCTTCTGGTCAGTTGTCTCTTGTTGTCCCTCGTACCAAATGTAAAACCAAGGGGGACAGGCCCTTTGCAGCTGCTGCCCCTCGTCTGTGGAACTCTTTACCTCATCATATAAAGGAGTCGTCTACAGTTGAACTGTTCAAAACAAGATTAAAGACTCACTTTTTTTCACTTGCTTTCAGTGACCTTCAGTAATACTGATGGTTTCCTCTTTGTGATCATATAACATTATTTCTATTTATTATCTTATTTTATGTTCATATATTTTATTACTATTTATGTTTTATTGTTTATTGTTTTTGTTTTTTCTTTTATTCTATTATTGTAAAGCACTTTGGCCGCAGCATTACTATGTTGTTTTAAATGTGCTATATAAATAAATTGACATTGACATTGACATTGACAAAAGCGCTGGGTTTGAACCTGGAACAATGCATGTATAGTTGTGGGGTTTGGGGTGCTGGAACATTCCCTAGTGGCCACAGTTTGTATAAATTACTAATTACTACTTAATAATAAGAAATAGTGATTTCTGATATAGGGCAGCACGGTGGCGCAGTGGGTAAAAACAGTAATAATTTCTACTAATAATTTATGAAACTTGAATATTTCTTGAATTACAGTTTAATTATTCTATTATTTTTTACCTTTAAATTACTTAAATCTAAAAAAGACACAAGAATATGCTGTATGCCACTGTGCTCATCCTTATTTTACTCATCTCTGACTTCTCCCTTTGAAACATTTCTCCAAAGAATATTCAGATTTTAACTTTTATATGTCATTCATCCATGAAAAAATTAAAAGATAAGAAACACTATTATTTATTTATCCTTCCTATTTACTCATATTACCTCTCCACTCTTTTAAAATTTTGCTTTTATATGTTTCACCTTTTTTCCCCACAAACTCAGTTTTATTTAGCATTTAATCTGAAAAAGAAATCCAGTTGTATTTTTCATATTATTACTTCCTGTTTTATATATAGATTCAAAATGTTTATTATTGAAGATTTTCTTCATCTACTCTTCAACAGATAATTTTTTTTTATTTGCTCCATATTCTTATACACACATAATGCATGCCAATATTACATTTTCTGATTTTTAGTTTTCATTTACAAGTCACTGAAAAATTGTTCCATCTTCTATAGATAAAATCTGTTGTCCCCGCCATTTCCAGTCAAAAGATATAAGAAATCATAAGACCTAAAATGAGGTAATCTTCCAAAGATATTAAGGCATCTTTTATAAGTCATTTTGGATAAAAGCAACTGCAAAACAAATAAATATACATCTTAAAGAACAGTAAAGGTGCTGAATATTTAATGAATTGAGGACAAAATTAAGGTATTCCTGACAAAAACTGGCTTAGGGTAATTTCTCATGAAGTGAGTTTGATTTTTTTTTCTTATATAAGTTAAAGAGGGCATTCTTTTCTCACTGTGTTATGGCAGATGGGTAAGGATTCTTCCAGTCGAATAATATAATGCAACATAATAGCAATAAGTTATTAGAGTAGATTGCTCATTAAACTGTAATATTTGTAATCAGAGATCATTGTGAAAGATTAGCAAAATTTAATTCCCTTAAGGTTTGAGTGTAGGTTTGTCCCAAATATGTAAACCAGTGAGGCAGGCAGTGCTGGCTAGGACTTAAGAAGACTGTTACTAGTTTGGTCTACTCCCACAGTTTAAGATTAACACACATGACATATAAGTGATGCCCTACTGACAGTCACTCTGTACTATTCTACATAGGATGCCATACCCGTACACATTGATCATAGTCACATGACTACATATGAGTGATACCCTACTGCCAGTCACACTGTAAAATCCCACATAGGATCCTTTCCACATAAGTACATAACAATGATATATCAAGCCTGTCACTTCACAGTACTGTGGCTCTGAGACACATGTATGCTCAACACCTTTTTGGTTATATGCCACTTATTTCTACCACACTTGCTCTTCTGTTGAGGTGTGATCTCTCAGTCTTGATAAACCCTGTGGGCAAGAAAAAAGCAATCTTGCCACACCAGGTACCCTAATACTTACTTGAATCACTAAAGATATAAATACAAAGTATCAAATGCTAAAGCAATGTTGAATTTCTTACCACCGTTATATTTATCAAAGTGTAATAATACAAATAGAAGAAAGTATAATAGAAAATAAGACAGCAAAAAGTCTGGATATAGTCTTAGTAAAGCTTACTGAAGATCAGCAACGTCAAAAGTGGATGTTGTCCTGGGCTTTATAATTTAGCAACCGGCTTGAAGCATAAGTTCACTTTTGCTGACATTCACATGAAATTATCGCTGTTTTCTCTTTCTGACGTTTCATAGTCTCTGACATTGTTCTGCTCCTTATGGTGTTTCTTCTGATGGGGCATTGTTTATGTTGAAATTCAACGTTGCAGCTCTGGGACATTACACATGTTTCATTGGCAAGCTGTCATTGATATAAATGACTGCTCAGATATTTTGTTCCTGGGTGTATCCATTTTAATATTATATTTTAAACTGACTGAAACAGCTGTAAACACAGCTGTAAACAGGTAAACACCTGTACGCATCCATACTGTTTTCCATTCTCAAGTTCTAACAAGACCGAAACAAATTTTGGTCTTGTGGCATCTGCACTGTTTTCTGTTCTCTCTACCATAAAGTTAAAAACTGACTGAAACAGATAGCAAATTACTGGGGTAATACAGGAAGAATATATAAGAAAGAATACTAGCAATGTGAATTGCCACTGTAGTTAAATTGTAGTTAAATTGCCTTATAGTTTGTCCTGTTTCATTTGAGCACAATTAAAACTTAATATAAGCAGTCTGTAGTTTCAAAATGTGATGATTGTACACACCAGGAAAGTCTTAATCCAAGAACATTTGGTAAAAATTGAACGAAGAAAACTATTTATACAACTTGATGAAGTGTGTTTTATAAATAGCTGAGTTATATTCATTTTTAGAGATTCTAATTGAAATATATCACTACATGATAATGTTTCAGATATAGGGGACACTTTTGAAAAACAGAGAGGGAGACATTTGAGAGACATTTACTCTCCTTTGCTGTTAGACTGTATAGTATTAGTATTTCTATTAGTATTCTCTAAATTGAATGTGATGAAAGAAATTTGTTGAAAAAAGGTTGCATTGAAGGCATAGTTGTTGAGAGTATGTGAACATACTGTCAATATAAAAATATAAAAAGGCACAATAATAAAATATTGTAATTTGGGTGGCAGAAATACAGTATGTGCAAATATATTCACTGTAAATAATAAGCTTTTTTTCAAGTTAATGTTGACCTCTGAGATTTTGTGGATGTCCTGTAAAGCATTTAATACATATGAATATGAAGAGTATGGGTCACCATTTCAGGGTATCGTATCATTTACAAAATATACTTTTCATTCACTTTGTCTGCTTACAATTCCCCTACATCCATATTTCCTTAATACAGTGAATATGAGTGCAAAATAGACCTGACTCATTGAATAAACACACGCATATATGAACTTGTCGTTAGTAGTGCAAGCTGCTCTTTCCCCCCTTCCTGTCAATTGTAATCAACATGTCAGAGCAGAAGGTACACAGTAGTGTTGCACAGCACATTATTATTCAATTTTTGACAAATGAAGGAGTAATTCCATCTCAGATTTATTCGACACATAAAAATGAGTGTCTCTCTCTCTCTCAGTCTAGAGTGTATGATTAGTGCAAGGGACTATCATCTCTTCGGTCCACTTAAGGAATTTTTAGGAGGAAAGAAATTCAAGCTGAATGAGGAGGTTATTGACGCTGTGCAAGAATGGGTCAACATGCAGTCAAAAGACTCCTCTTCGGGGATTAGGAAGCTTCCTGAGCACTGGAACAAGGGTATTGCAGTGACAGGAGACTATACAGAAAAATAGTGTGTAAGTCGTTTCATTGTATTCAATAAATCAAGCATAGCTCATAAATTTGTGTTTATATTTGAACGACCCTCGTACATAACCTTGCTCATCTTTGTCAAAAGCTTTTATTGCATCTATCAATAACACTAACAAAAGAAGCTCTTTTGCTGATGGAGTGTATATTATGTTATTATATGTCAAAGATTTAAAAGTATTTATCTACCATAAACAAGTCTAGACTGATCTTACAAAACAAAAAAACAAAAAAAAAAAAAACAAATAAAAATTAGAAGGAAGCATTTTTTTCATTCTGTGTGGTAACAACAGCTGCAGCTACTGTATTTACAAAAAATTCAAGGAACAAAATAAGTGTGGCATGCTGACTGATAAAATAATTTAAAAATTTGAAAACACAACACCAATCTGTGTGTAAATAGTGCTTCTATTGTTGAGGAATGCAGAAATACTTTTACATTTTTACATCTTATAATTTTATTTTCATGAAAAGGTCATTTTTCAGCATATAAATTGAATTTTGCACCACCATTTTGTATTTTATTTTCACTAACAATCAAATGCCATTTATGTGTTTTCCTGATGGCTGAACCCCTTCAAATTTTGTAGTTTTTACATTTTCTACATTATTTATTACTTCACAGGTATGACAGTTCAGTGAGAGAGGCTATATTGATATAGTTTGCAGAGAAGAGATGAGAGGTACATCAGGAAAAGAATTTTATTGACACAGGTACACCATTACTATTGCATGGCGACCAGAAGTTGCAATGTGCAATGTCATTTGGCAGCCACTATTTAAGATAGCGACACACTATCAGAGGTGTCCAAGTTTCTGGATTATGTACAAACCTTTGCCTGCTAGCTACAGTAAAAAATATTTTAGAGAACTGGCCCTTTTGCATGCCCTTCAACTTGGATTTATGGTTAGTGATTTGGCTCTGACAATTAGTATGTTTAACTTTCCAGTTTTGACCTTTTGCTAACAATTCTGTCTACTTGTAGGAACAATTTCTTATATCCTGGACCTTGTGCAAAAGGCAAAAGATCTTTTGTTCCAAGAAAAATCTTGTAAGATCAAAAATAATAATAATAAAAAGCAGCAATAGGTAATTATTATTGGTCAAAATTTATAAAATAGTATCTGTCACATCACAGTGAGCATGAGCAATGACATTTACAGAATTGCAGTACATACCTGTAATGTGCACTTATGACATCATTGATAGAAGTTGTAACAATTACCAAAATAAAATCACAACTAAGTCTATAACTTAAATAAAAGCCCTGGCAAAAGGCAAAAAACTAAAAAAATGGTGAAAAGATATGCCTACTAACTCAAATCCCTGATGCTACTAGTCTTTCTCCTTTATGATCAAAGTTCATCATCCATCTTTTGATTTGAGACAGCTCGTTAATCAGCCTACACATAAAGCAGGTCATACGTTAGGACTAAAAGTTGATGTGAAGCAGATCATTGATATTGGTCTATCAGACCATTTTCTTCTACTATTTAATACAGAAATAATGATAGAAAACATTCATGAGAAGCATATTGTTTAAAAAACGCTTCTTTGACTCATCAGCAGCTTTAAAAATGGCAAACATTCTAAGCAATCAGTCCGTTTATAGTGCCAACTTTAATAGCGAGGATAATGTAAATAGTAAGGTGGAAAAATTTAACTCTAAAGTGAGAGCTGCTGTTGACATAGCTGCACCTGAAAAGACAGTTAAAAAATCATCTAGCATTGTTATACCATGGAAGACCCAAAGAGTGTCTGATTTAAAAAGAACATGTCGTAGAGCTGAGCGTAAATGGAGGAAAACTAAACTGATTATCCACTATGATATATTGAAGGTTAAAATAACAGAATACAATAACACAGTCCGTCTTGAGAGGCGCTGCTATTTCTCTAAGATTATAAATAACAATGCTAGTAATCCCAGAGTTTTATTTTCTACGATTGATCGTCTGCTAAACCCAGGTAACACAAAGGAATGCCTCCAAAATACTTCCAGCGAAACCTGTGAGACTATTGCTGTATTTTTCAATCAAAAAATTAATGATATTAGAAATAACATAGTACATCTCCACAACACTGCGAATCCTCCTAAGCCCCAGTACTCTGTTATAAACAAATTAAATTCTTTCACCAGGATAGATTTGCCTGATTTACATAGAATAATCTCTCAACTGAAACCCTCCATCTGCGTCCTTGACCCAATACCAACACGTTTTTTCAAAGAAGTATCAGGTGTGCTAATTGATAATATTTTTGACATTGTAAATTCGTCATTAGATACGGGGGTCTTCCCAGACTGTCTTAAGACTGCTGTAGTTAAACCCCTACTCCAGAAAAATAATCTTGACCCCTCTGCTTTTGAAAATTTTAGACCCATCTCTAACCTACCCTTCTTAAGTAAAATTCTAGAGAAGGCAGTCATTATACATTTAAATGACCACCTCAATAAACATGCTATTCTTGATAAATTTCAGTCAGGTTTTAGAAAAAATCGCAGCACAGAAACTGCACTTGTTAAAGTAGTAAATGACTTGCGGATAAATACAGACAGAGGCCATTTATCTGTTCTCATCCTCCTAGATCTGAGTACCGCATTTGACACCATTGATCACAATATTCTTAGAAATCGCCTTAGTCAATGGGTGGGCCTCTCTGGCAGGGTCCTGAATTGGTTTGAATCCTACCTGGCAGGGAGGAAATTCTTTGTTAGTTGTGGTAATTATAACTCAAAGACGCATGATATTCTATACGGTGTTCCATAAGGCTCTATCCTGGGTCCGCTGCTCTTCTCAATCTATATGCTTCTGTTAGGTCAGATTATCTCAGGGCACAACGTGAGCTACCACAGCTATGCTGATGACATACAGCTGTATTTATCAATAGCACCTGATGACTCAGACTCTCTCGATTCACTAACACAATGTCTTACTGTTATGTCTGAATGGATGAATAGTAATTTTCTCAAATTTTGATTGGCAATAATGGATTCAATGAGGTTATCAGAAATAAACTTGATGCATTAGGATTAAAAGTCAAGACGGAAGTAAAAAACTTAGGGGTAACTGTTGACTGTAACCTGAATTTTAAATCGCATATTCATCAGACCACTAGGACAGCATTTTTTCACTTAAGAAACATAGCAAAAGTTAGACCTCTTATATCATTGAAAGATGCTGAGAAATTAATTCACGCTTTTGTTTTCAGTCGACTAGATTACTGTAACGTACTCCTCTCAGGACTACCCAAAAAAAATTGAAAGAAAAACATAAATTGTTTGCAGCAAGTGCAGAATGCAGCTGCTAGAATCCTAACTAGGAAAAGAAAATCTGAACACATTTCTCCAGTTCTGATGTCACTACACTGGTTACCTGTGTCTTTCAGAATTGACTTTAAAATTCTGCTTATGGTTTATAAAGCCTTAAATAATCTCGCTCCATCTTATATATCGGAATTTCTGATACCCTATATTCCAAATCGTGACCTTAGATCCTCAAATGAGTGTCTCCTTAGAATTCCAAAAGCAAAACTTAAAAGAAGTGGTGAGGTGGCCTTCTGCTATTATGCACCTAAAATCTGGAATAGCCTGCCAATAGGAATTTGCCAGGCCAATACAGTGGAGCACTTTAAAACAATGCTGAAAACTCATTACTTTAATATGCCCTTCTCATAACCTCACTTTAATTTAATCCTGATACTCTGTATGTTCAATTCATTATAATAACTATTCATGGTGGCTCTAAAATCCGTACTAACCCCTATTCTTTCTTCTGTTTCTTTTTCCGGTTTCTTTGTGGTGGCGGCCTGCGCCACCACCATCTACTCAAAGCATCATGATGCTCCAACATTGATGGACTAAAAGCTAGAAGTCTACATGAACACCACCATCAAAGTCCTTCCGTGAGAACCCAAAATACAAAGAGGACTGTTTCATTTATGTGAGGTAGAATGCCCAGAGGGGACTGGGCGGTCTCATGGTCTGGAATCCTTGCAGATTTTATTTTTTTCTCCAGCCGTTTGGAGTTTTTTTTGTTTTTTCTGTCCTCCCTGGCAATTGGACCTTACTCTTATTCTATGTTAATTAATGTTGACTTATTTTATTTTCTTACTGTGTCTTTTATTTTTCTATTCTTTATTATGTAAAGCACTTTGAGCTACATTTTTTGTATGAAAATGTGCTATATAAATAAATGTTGTTGTTGTTGTTGTTGGCTGTCAGATTCCTTATAATCTGATTTTTATGGTGTATGATACTCATTTGACTCAAGACCCCCACTTAGGATGCTGACACTGGCTGCTGCATTTACGACAGCGTGTAGATTAAGCACACAGATGTATCAGGAAGGCTGGCTTTGCACCGTCACAAAGGGAACGAAGACCAGCAGGCACATAATCTTCAGTATTCTTTATTAAATGATCATACTGCGTTCAAATAACAAGTTCAATGGTGTAGTAATCAGCGTCTGGCCTTTTTATTTCTTCTTTAAATATAACATTGAATTAGAAAAACTGAACTTAACTCTGCTATAATGGAATTGCAAGTAACTCTGCTTTAATGTGCTACACCACGCTGCCCACTGCACAACAGCTATTTTGTTTAAACACCCATATGCCCACTGCATCTGCTTTTGCTGTATGCAAATTTGAATGGCTCTGCCTTTCTTACATTGCTGCCCCCAAATATGCAATGCATATCTGTTCCTTTGAAAGGCAGAGACAGTAGTTAAGGTTTACCTGTTCTTCATTGCGCTCTTCTAGGATTTCTGGCAGTGCAATCAAACAGTTATATGGACAGTTGTAAACTTTATCCTTTACTCGTACCTCTGCAAATTTGACACGTCCATCTTGGCTGGGAAAGGTCATGACCACACGACCAATCAACCAGAGGGATCTGGGAAGCTGGTGATCTGTAATCATAACTTCACTCCCCACGGGAATATCCACTGAATCTTTACTCCACTTCTGGCGTACTTGCAAGTTAGGCAGATAATATTTAATAAAGTTTGCCCAGAAGTGATCCGCAATCACTTGACTTTACATCCACCTTATTTTCCCCATAATCTGTAGCTAAGTACACCACCAGTGGTAATGAAATATCTAGCTGCCCCATAAGTAACACGTTTGGAGTAACCAGGGGCCTCATGTATAACACCGTGCATAGAATTCACACTATAACATGGCGTACGGAGAAAAGCAGAAATGTGCTTATGCACAAAAAAATCCAGATGCATAAATCTGTGCGTACGCCACCTTCCACATTCTTCCGCTACATAAATCCCGGTCAGCGTGAAAAGAAACGCACGTGCACTCGCCTGCTGTCCTGCCCCAACTCCTCCCAGAATTACGCCTCTTTGAATATGCAAATCAATATAAATAGCCCTTAAGCTCAGCCTTCTGTGAAAAGGCAATGGCAAAAGCAAGAGGGAAAATAGAAGAATTTCAGCGAATACTGAGTGGAGGCAAAGAAAAACTTACTATTTGTTGGTTTAAACAGTGGTATTAACAACAAAAGGAAGTTGATCGAGTGATATAGTGTGTCAGAGAAACTCGAAAGCTCAAGTTCACAAAGTCGCACAGTGCCCAAAATAAAAAAGATGTTGTCAGATATCAAAGTCGCCGTGAAAAGGCGAGTCATAGCCCACCGTCTGAGTGTCATATGAAAGCTTATTAGGGTGCAGAGAAAAAAAAAAGGCACACAGTGGAGAAAAAGCATGAAATTTCAACTTTAATCTCTAAATTTCCACTTTAATCACATAGTTTATTGTGTCATTAAAGTAGAACATCTTAAACTTAACTGCTTTGTTTTGTATTTGATCTTCTATGTGCTCTATTTGTGTGAATTACTATGTGCTTCCGGGCTTTTTCTTCCTCCGACAGGACACAGAATCCATTACATTTGTGATATTACAGCTCTCTGAATAATTAAAATACTGAGATGTACATGTGATATCATTTTCATGATGACAGGAGTTAAAGCATGTTATTAAACATGGGAATACGGTGGCACAGTGATTGTTCATGACTCACGCAAGATGCTTGCTGCGCCATGTGCTACCTTCGATGGAATACTTTTTTGTAGCAGTACTGTCTCTTTCAAATGTACTAACCTCCAATTCCTATCCCTACTTTTCTTTCTCCAAATACCCAATCACCACACAATCAGCTCTGTAATAGACATTAAGCCATCTGTAAGCTTAGAACGCAATTCTTCAAAACTTTTAAGGAACATCGAAACATCTTCGTAGTACATGTTTAATTATTCTATCCATCTATCCTTCCAATGTCGCATCAGCGCCAGCAAGAATACAGCGCGAGGCAGGAACAATCTGTGAACGGAACCCTAGTGGCTCGCTAGCGCTGCGACACCGCGTAGTTAAAGTTAAAGTTTTATCTGTATAATATAATGAACATATTTTGCTGCATTTCATCTTAAAAATGATATCGTTATCATATGTAAGTACGTGCTTTATAAAGTGGCTCAGGTTGTGCAATATTATAACTGTAGTGCAAGTTTACAGTGAGGTGATTTTACTTATAAGTACAAACAGTTCTACAAGGAGCACTTGATGGACTGATTGAGTGCGTTTAGAGTTCTTGGGATGAAACTGTTTCTGAACTACGAGGTCAGTACAGGAAAAGCACTGAAGCGTTTGTCATATGAGAGCAGTTCAATAGACAGCATGGCTGAGGCAGCGTGTGCTTGATGCTGTATAACGATAATTCTCTTTCTGATCAGCTGCTGTACAGTTGGGATTCACACTCAGATACAGTGATATAAATACTCCGAGTGGTGCAGTGAAAGTAATATTGGAAAAGATGATCCGATGTGGGATCCGAGGTGCAGTGAGAGTACCAATGCTAAAGCAGTTATGGTATTTGGAATACTTTGACCATTCTGTGGACCATTATATTGTTACAGGTTAATTACAATCAGATGCATTAAACTAATAAACAATATGCGGTTAATTTCAGTGTATTTTTAAAGCCACATCAGGGATGTGGATCTAAAAAAGAAAGGATAACCACACAGGAACAGTAGTATGGCTTTGACGTTGGGTGTCACCAGTCTGCAAAACCGAGCAGAGAACTTGTGTACGCCAGGGTATGAGCTATCGTGGAAATGTGCATGGCTTTACAGCAAGTTTAGGTTTTATACATCGCGATTTGAACATGGAAACGTTCTTACGCAACATTTTTGTGTGTACACACTGTTTATACATGAGGCCCCAGGTCAATATCCACTACATTGGAGGACACATATCCTAAAGGTTTACTATTCAAAATCCCCTTTACCTCAGTGAGTATGGTCTGGATTACCTCCTCCATCTCAGCCTGTGAACCAATTACAGTGTGGAGTGCTTGTTTTTCCGATCTTATCCCCCTTTCCCCTGCACCACCAAAATGAGGAACACTTGGTGGGTTAAACCAAAACATATGTTTTTCTTTAGCTAAGTGTTGCTGCAAGTCGGAGCTTAGACTTGCAAAGCCTTCTCTAAGCTCTTGCCCCCCCACCATGAAAGTTTGTACTCTGATCAGACAATAGTAAGTAAACCTTCTTAATACCATGAAAAAGGAATTGGTATCAACACTTGTAAAAAGGTCTAAATGTACACATTTACTGGTAAGGCACTTAAAAATGATACTCTATCTCTTTTCATAATGTCTTCTTTTAATATGAAAAGGCCCACAACAGTCCATATCAGTGCTATAGAAAGTAAAGAAAGCAGTTGGCTGGTCTACCATTTTGGGAATGACAGGTTTAGCCTTCCACAGCCAACATGTATGTTGGAGTTTCCAGATGGCTTCTCTGCCTCTTAAAATCCAGAAACATCTTCTTAATACCTTAAAAAACCTGTTCAGGCCCTGGATGGCAAACTTACAGCCTTAAATGATTAGTCAGGTGACAGGATGATGAGGCTTTAAAACTATTGGGTGAACAGTTGCAAACTCCAATCCTATAGTACAACGCAGTCGACCTCCCACTTTAATAAGTTGACTAGTCTGGTCAAATTCAGGTGACAAATTATGCAAATGGTTGGTGGCGGGTACTGCCCTCTTGTTTTGTAACTGTTTGTACTGTTGAGGGAAACTGTCCTGTTGTGCTCTTTAGAAAATCTGCAGCTCTGCCACCTGGTAGTCTGCTGCACTCAGTGATCCCTGCGGCTCAGCATCTGCTCTGCTTTTTTAAACTACAACATCCATTAAATCACTCCAAGTATTATAATCACTGAGATTTGGAATATGTGGGGTAGTAGTGATAGTGACATCACAGAAGATGTCTTTATGTTGTCCTGAATTCTCTTCCGTGGGTTCAATACGTGGTGTATCTGGCTACTCAGATTTGAGTTTAAAGGAAAGAAGGGCTTTGGCTGTACTGGTTAGGCACAGAAAACTCAGTCAAGGTTTTTCCTCTGGCCAGGTCATCTGCTAGATTGATTGATATCTCCAGACACAGCCCTCTGTGAGCTCCTGGATCTCCGATATTCTAGTCCCAACAAACACTTTAAATTTATATGACTCTGAATTTATCCAGGACAGTACAATAGTGGTGTCAGAGCACAGGATTGTTTGGTGAATCTCTAACTTAAGCTCAGATTAGAGAAGTTTAGCAAGCTGAGCTCCATTCAGGGCCATACACAGTTCGAGTCTAAATATGGTATGCTGGCATTTAGGGGCAACGCTAGACCGGACCATTATGTGCTTATCTTCTGTGCACAAATAAGAAACAGACCCATAAGCCTTTTTTGCAAAAACATGAACCTGCCTAGTAGAGGTAGGCAGGCAAACACCTCGTAGGGTATAGTCACACTAGTTAAGGTTGGAAACTCTCCTTCCTAATGTTGCCAAGCTTGCAGCAAGTCCACTGCAGCTTTGGGTCATCCTAGTCCTGGACCAGCACCTTTGCTCTTGTGGTGTAACGAAGTATGTGTCCGAGAGGGTCAAACTCATGGGTTAGTACCCAGTATAAGTAGCGCATAGTAGGTATTCCCTGGTTTAAAGGGCAAAAGGCATATCCCAGTACTTCCACCTGACAGTATTGGCTCCAGCAGACCCCCGTGACCCTGTAGTTAGGATATAGCGGGTTGGATACTGGATGGATGGATCCACCTGACAGTCCCATTTCAGCCCTAAGGTGGATTCTTGTACACATGAACAGTTCTGATACAGCCAAAGTTCAGCTCCATTAGAACAGATGCCTCTGGTCAGGTGTTTGATTATGCTAGGCATGTTACTGGTCCACTGGCAAATCTCAAATCCACCAGCAGATAGGTGCTCTCTCAATTTGTCTACCAGCTGCCTCGCTGAAGAAGGTGAACATAGGCTCTGCAGTAAATTATATGCATAAAGGCTCCGCTCTACTGTAGATCTCAGGTCATCACCAGGTTCTGTACAGTCTTTGCAGTGCTGCTAGAGGGAATAGATGGCACAACTGTGGCTGCAAGAAGTACCAAATGGAAGCACTTGCCATTTGTAAACCTGGGGTGTGGAATCTGTCTCTGAATCACCTGGCAGAAAGCGAAGAAGACATCTGTCTTCTGGTAACAGACAGACCTGGTGAAATATTGCCTTAATGTCCCCACTTATAGCCACTGTATGCTCACAGAAACGTAGCAACACACCCAAAAGTGAGGGGCAGGCACCTTGTAGGAGGCAGTTATTTAAACTAATTCCTCTATATTTAAAGGAACAATTAAACACTACCCTTTTCTTACCATTGTGCTAGACCAAGTGATATGGAACAAACCAGGACTCACCATTGGGCGGGTTACCCTCTGGCAGGAGGTTAAGGACATAACCATCTTGCTCCATCTTCTTAATCTCTTCTGTATAAACTGTTGGCTTAACTGGCTCCCTCAGTAGGTGTTTCTCAGCACTCCTAAAGCCAGGCAAAACAGCTTGTTTATGTGTCTGTAGGTAAGGCATATCCTTCTTATACAACAAAGGTGTAGCATGGTAATTGATTCCTTCTACCATAACTCTTACAGTCTTGGTGTGCAGAAGGGTGAGGGCCTCTTTGCGCTGTCTAGACTTTATAACTTGCTTCTCTTTTTAGTAAGGGGTTGTATCGGCTTGCCAAAATCTTTGAACATCATTGATCAGATCAGCCATATCAGATGCAAGGGAGACATGGATACACTGTTGTGGTTCAAGCTGTCCTTGCAGCAAATGTGCAGGACCGTTGCAAAGTTCACCCCAACTGGGTCTTCATGGCTGCTGGCCCTCCTGGTGAACCAAAGTGTACAGTTGGAATGGGAGTAATTAGATACGGGTGATCAGTACCAATTAATAGTAAGGGACAGGCTTTATGGATAGGCATAGGTGGATGCTTTAAATTCTAATACCTTTGCTGAAGACTGTCAAAAGGGTTGGTGTGTTCTGCTAGGCTAAGCTGCTCAGCAGTGAAGGATCCCAAAATAGGGTAGCTCGTTTGAGGCTCTGAAATTGGAGATATTTCAAATGACACTGAATCTCCATGAAAAGTTTTTTTGATCTGGACAAATTGTTTTTAATGTTAGATCCTCCTGTTGCCATTCAAGGCTCAATGTGCATGCAGCTTTTGTCAGCAGAATAGTTCTCTCAGACCCGTCATTTAAAATAGTGTAGGTATCTAAAGTCTGATCATTATGATGCAAAAGGACATGACCTGAGTCTTCTGGCCTGTCTAGGTATAGATTTCATTGGAGGCACTAATTGACGGATTTGATGTATGGTCTTTTTTGGATGTACAGTCATTCCATACATGGAGAAATTGATGATGCTTTGTATTGCATAAGTGGCAGGGCTGTTTAAAGGTATATTGATCTGCTTGGTGGTTTCTACCTCATCTTCAGCATCTGTTATTAGTTTCTAATCCAACTAATCATTTGCTCCTTATTAAACTTCGTTAAGATGGGACATTGACTCAGGTAATGTTCTGTATTATTGTAATATGGACAAAATACCTTGCTCTCACTGGTCCTTTGGACTGGGTAAGTTGATTCTGATGTGGCATCTTGGTTTATTAAGGCAAAAGGTTGGTCAGAGCTATGAAGGATAGTGGTCTGCTTAGGTTTGATGCCCAGGTCTTTTCACTTATCATCCTTATACATTACTCTCTCTTTGACTCTTACTTCTGGTCTGCCCTTCGTAATCTTGACACCAAGTCGCAAATTGAAGCCACTTGGCTAAGTCTCAAAGTGTGTATACTTTACCTGGTTTGTAGCACACTTGTCTTCTGAATAATGCACACTCTTCTTGTGGGTGTTTAGTAAGGCGCCGGGCTACATGAGAACCACACCTTAATTCACCATCACCCTCTGGGCCCAATGTCTGTAAATGACCCACTAAAGCTTGAACGTGCAAGGCAAACCTTTCAAAGCTGGACGCATCTCCTGGCTGTACATCAGGCACATCCGTTGCTGCTATTTTATTTAAGGCTAACTGGTGAGGTTGGCCATACTTTTCTGTTAGAGCTGCTGTGGTATCTGAATATGGCGTGTCAGAGTTTAAAATGGAATCAGCTATTAAGTGAGCCTCTTCAAGTTTAAGATGTAAAAGTACCTGATATTTGAACAACTATGTTGCATCTTTTAGCAGTAGGTTTCCTAGTGCCAACTTAAGATGAGCAAAGTCTCCTATAGTGACCTGCTGCCCCGTCACAGAAGCTGATGTCAGACTGGACTGATAAGTAGAATCTGGAGCTAGATTGGCATAAATTAGCCTTTGAGGCCTTGGCATCTCCAACTCCTGAGGGCATCCAACTGTGAGTGTGGACTTTGAATAGGATATCTATAACCTCTGTCAAATGGTTTTTGAAAGGGGCAGGATGTGAGAGCTGTAATTGCTGACAGGCTCCTAACAGAAGTGTTGGACTGGTGGGGGCTCGAAACTAAAGGCAGATTCTTGAACTGTTAAGGTGGCTTGCTTGTTAGCCACAGGGTTGACCTTAATATCTCTGGTTATGGCATTGTCCGTAAAATGTGGGGTAGGCTACTCACTCAACTCAGGACCTCCACTTAGGACGCCGACTCAAGCTGCTACTTTTGTGAGTGATTCTTAAACACACAGATGTATCAGGGGGGCTTGCTTTGCACTATCACAAAGGGAACAAAGACCAGCAGGCATGTAATCTTCATTATTCTTTATTAAAAGATCATGCTGTGTTAAAGAAAGAAAACATTTTATTTTTCAACTGCTTACACATCCCTTTTAATTTTTAAAAATCAACAGGTGTCCTGGAACTGAAGGAAGACACAATAGAAAGTCTTCTAGCTGCAGCCTGCCTTCTTCAACTTTCTCAAGTCATTCAAGTTTGCTGTAACTTTTTAAAGAAACAACTACATCCCTCCAACTGTTTAGGAATTCGATCATTTGCTGATGCACAAGGATGTATGGACCTTTTAAATGTGGCTCATACTTACACAATGGTAAGAAGAATATCTTTATAACATATCTTACAGTGTTCCTTAATATGCAACCTTTTTTCCCATTCAAACCAAAAACATAGAGATGTTGTGAGTTCTAAATATAAAAAGACTAGCAAAATACCCACACTTTGCAGCAGAGAAGTAGTGTCTTAAAGAATTAATGAAAAAGAAAAGGAAACATTTTAAAAATAACGTAACATGATTGTCAATGTAATTGTTTTGTCACTGTTATGAGTGTTGCTGTAATATATATATATATATATACATATACACACACACACACATATAAACATATATATACATATACATATATACATATACATACATATCTACATATACCTGTATACATATACACATATATATACACATATATATATATACACACATATATACAGTGGTGTGAAAAACTATTTGCCCCCTTCCTGATTTCTTATTCTTTTGCATGTTTGTCACACAAAATGTTTCTGATCATCAAACACATTTAACCATTAGTCAAATATAACACAAGTAAACACAAAATGCAGTTTTTAAATGATGGTTTTTATTATTTAAGGAAAAAAAAAATCCAAACCTACATGGCCCTGTGTGAAAAAGTAATT
>JANRMT010049829.1:56735393-56765386 GCA_026402145.1 Polypterus bichir lapradei | reverse complement strand
AGTGAGTGAGTGAGTGAGTGAGTGAGTGAGTGAGTCAGTGAGGGCTTTGCCTTTTATTAGTATAGATTATTAATGAAACACAAATAACTACAAGTAACTTCACAGAGTAAACAAGATTACCATAAATTATGATGTAACAGAAATATGTAAAGTTAACAATATAATAGAAAATAGAGAAGAATAACTATCATCATCAACAGTAACAATCAGTCATCGCAACTGGTGCCGTAAGTATATTGTCCCTGGCTGCAAAAGGGTATAGAAATAAGTTGAGATGTGCTCTCATTGAGTTCCAAACTAAACTGATGAAGTAGTGATATTATGGCGGCTTTCCCCTTCTTTGTAATCCTGGACCAAAAAAAATTAGAGATTGATCCGCTCTAATGTTTTCTCAGGACCCAGATGAACTCCCAGGAGGTGGGTATGAGCCAGGTTACAGACTTGTCGGTGGTAAGTCCATGGAACTAATAACAGGGTCCGTACCTCCCCCTCGTGTTCTGCCACCCAATATAAAAGGTAATTATTTAACACAAAGTGGGGACCCTGTGGCATAGGATGTAATGGGCGTTGGCCATCTATCAGAACCACTGCATTTTTTGCAAATTTAAGGGAGTCCCCGTTCCATTGCTCCCTTTTAAATGAAGCCGGGGTCTGTCTAAACTGAAACTGCAGACAGCTAACAGAATCAGATTCGACCTCAAGGGGTGTGGTTTGAGTCCGAGCTGCGCTTGAAGATGACGTGTTGCACATCGACAGCCTGGCCCATTTCCACGTCATTGTCAGATGGCCAAATTCTGCTACTCTTCCGGCTGTAAACTCAGGTGTGGAGGTAGCTGAGGACGCGGTATCAGCATCCATGACAAAAACCTAGTGCATTTGTGGGATTAGCTAGTGTTATACTGCGGTTGTTGTCTGACCAATCTCTACCCAGTATCATAGGAAATGGAGGATTCTCAAGTACCGCCACCTCCATTTTTTTCAGATGTTTTGGCAGATGTAACAGATGGCGGACTCGTACGATTGAACATCCCCATGTATGCAGGTTAGACTTGTCTTTACTTTTAACCATTGTCACAGCAACACTAGACGGCAAGCAACAATGGAAATGTTACTGCCAGAATCAAAGACGCCACTTTGTGGCCATTGACTAGTGCTTCTCCTGTATGCAAAATGGCCAGAGGATTAGCAATAGCACACTGCTAAAAACAACTCCCCCACTCCCCGTGTCTCTCTTCAGACCCCTTTGTCACCTCACAGAGCCCTCCGCCATTCATCCGCCAAAGAATGTTCCACAATGTAAGAGTAGGACACTGAATCAGGGACACAACTCCATCTAGGTTAACAGGGATTCTGTTCTGGATCTACCAAGTTAGTTTCTGCCCTAAGGGTTTTAATAATCCCTAGCAGAGAGATCATGCTAGTATAATGTTGTCCCCAGGTCAGCTGGGCAAGTTTAGATGGTAGAGCCTTTATAAATAATGCACAGGATATCTGTTTGACTATTCGCCTGCCATTTTCTTTGTTCAGCCTTAGCCAACACCCGACTTTGTGCCAAAAGGTAAAGGCCTGTTCCTGGAAGGATTTTTCTGGATTAAATTCCCACGTCATCATTTCACTTGCCTGCCAACCTGAGGCACCCTCACCTTTCTCAAAGGGTTTTACCTTTTTGGAGTTTTGGGTTCGGTCCCCATCCTCAGGAGTCCATAATTAGTTTCCACTGTGTTCCCTTCTGAAGCTGGCCCTCGCCGCTAGGTCCCCTGCCTATGGTCCCAGGTTTTCCCTAAAGGTTTCTGGGTCGGAACATACTCCATATTCCCTGCACACACACCATTGGAGCCCAGCTCGGCAACACGGAAACAGTACTCTCCTACCTGACTGTTTGTTCAGTTGATTGGGATGAGCGTGTGTTAAAACTTTGTCTTGAGTTGGCTTCGGGTTCCAAAAGGAGGCCATTATCCTGTCAACTGCACCACTGTAATAGAATCAGTCTCAACACACAAAAAAAAGTTTAGGGCAGCCACCCGTATATTGTTCCTGGCTGCAGTAGGGTATAGAAATAAATTGAGAAGTGCTCTCATTGAGTTCCAAACTAAACTGATGAAGTAGTGATATGATGGCGGCTTTAAATGCCAGACCTGGAAGTGACGTCATCTGTGACCAAAGCCGGAAGTGTGACAGAGGAATCTGGACCCCCTGCTCTCACCTCATGGGGTTTCTTTAGTCACTTGGTTGCATATCAAAGGCAAAATCATCTATGAGGTCATCACACAACAGCTCTCTGTGCAAGGTCTGAGTTGATGCTGATGATAGCCAAGCTACTTATTTATTGTTGTGCAATGGATGACCTCAAATATGTTGTAATGAGCTTAAGTTTTGAAAAACTAGTAACTGGGAGGGATGCTTCAATCTAGATGGCAACCCATGGATTTGGACTTTAATGGTATTTAATGGCAATGATATTACAATTGATTTGTTCCCTTTATAAATTAAGACCTAATTAGTAATAATAATAATAGTAATAGTAGCGGTCCAAGGTATCAATGTGCTGTTACTCTTTGTAACTTGATATAGCCAACAGTATTACTTGTAACGTGATACAACAACAAAAATGATTTTATTACTACTGCTACTACTACTAATAATAATGAATTTTAAATACTACTACTGCTACTACTATTACTACTACTACTAATAATAAAGATAATATAAAATACAACTACCACTAGTACTAACACATACAATATTACTATAACTAATAATAATAAAATAAAAACTACTAATACTACTTACCTAATGCAGCAAATGCAGGGTCAAAATAAAGTAAAATAGTTAAATATTTTAAAAATGAACATGTAAATATATCATCTACACTTATGAATTTATCTAAACTTTATTTTGTCCTTCCAATGACAGCCGATAGCAATAAGGCATTTACTAAATTAGTAATGTTAGCTGCTCATAAAATTAACCAACAGAAGTTAATATGACCCAATTGCTCTATTTTTCATGTCAAAGTTGCTTACATGGTGCTTTTCCACAATTCATTTAATAACTAAGTAGTAAGAAAGAAAGCCAGTATGTTGGTGAAATTTGCAGACATGTTCTCAATGCAGTAACACTCAGAGCACTTTATATGTCAAGTAACTTTATCAGCCTTTAACAACATGTAAAGGGCCTGAGGTCAATATTGCAGCAATAAATAATCCTCAACAATGTGTCAGCTAGGTACTGCAACATTAGATAATATCTGTTAAACACTCAATATTAAAACTATTATACATAATGCTACAACATTGTTACTCCAGTAAACTGCTAACTCTACTGTGGTGGCAATTAATGTAATGCTAGCTAGTGTTCTGGAAGTTAGACAAATTTTGATTTCTAAACACACTTGGAAATACAGCACATGCTGCTTCGTTTTTTTTTTTCCTTTCCTGTACTCCTGACTAGTGTTGGCTTGATGCCATCTCTCTGCTCATTAATGGAAAATTATCACAACCAGTGATGTTAATTTGATGATTCATGAAACAGCAATAACCCCAACAGAGTCAAGATGCGGCTCCTCCAATGAGGAGGTTTTCACTTTGCATTATACGTCAGTGATGTTATGCAAAATGCCTAGTCACATTATGGGAAGAGTTATCTCACTCAAGTCAAGTAAACCAAGCAATAAAAATATGCAATCCAATTGGCCATCCAGTGGAGCTCCTGAATTCCTGAGGACTGTGAACCCTCAATTGACAACATTGGTACTCTGATTATGGACCCCACGCACAGTGTGTGATATGAAAGTAGAAAGGGATGACTCTGGCGACAGTTCTAAGGGCATTTTCAGTGCTTTTATGTGGTCAGAATATATAATGGGAAAGCTGAAAATAGATGCTGAAAAAGACGGAAAGAAATAATTCCTTTGAAAATGTGTTGGATCTGAGATTAGACAAAGGTTGCAGCACAGTTCCAGTTTTTGCAGTCACGAGGGTAGCAAGAATCAAACCAGCAGAAACTGATTGAGAGTATCTGTGATGAAGGGATGAGCGTAAGTTTTGTGACATCCCAGAGGACACATAAGTGATGGGCCAGGAAGCAACTTCTTAAAATGAGGAAGAAAGGCAGTAACAAAAGGATACACAAGAACGAAGGTTACAAGGCAGAAGGAAGATGTTAGAGGGGTGGTTCATACTTGATGATGGAACAAATTGACATAGAGCATGGCAGTGAAAAGAAACAATTAGAGAGCAGTCAATGAAAAAGAGCCAAAAACATTATATGCAATTTGCAGAAAAGTTTGACTCTGTGATCACCTTGTTCCATCCTGTTCACTAACAAGAAAAGCCACCTTCCAAATTTCTCAATAGGATTAACAGAGTGTAAAGGATGAGAAGTTCAGATTTCTCTTAAACTAAGAGACTGATCTATTTTGTTTTATTTCTCTAGCTGGCAATCATAATGGTCAAGAACTCACAAGGAACTGAATTTATTGAAGCTTCTATAGCTTAATGAACAATCAATGTTTGGTGATGGTTTTTTTGGACATTTCTTAATACAATGATTAATACATAATCACTTTAATGGCTTTTTTGCTTTTAGGAACATTTCCTCGAAGTCATAAAGAATCAAGAATTTCTCCTGCTTCCTAGCTCAGAGATAGTTAAACTGTTAGCCAGTGATGACATAAATGTGCCTGATGAAGAGACTATATTTCAAGCACTGATGGTGTGGGTCAGGCATGATTTTTCTGCTAGACAACGGGAGCTAGGTCTTCTTCTTTCATACATTAGACTACCACTTCTGCCTCCTCAGGTAAGTATTAAAATACATTTGTTCAGAATATATTCAGCTTTGTTTTAAAAAATCTGAAATTCATTTAAATATTAATGTAAATGTAAACTGCAGGCTATCTAGATACTATTTTCCATAAGCTGTTACCTCCAAAAAAACATTCTATCACTACCCACTAGATGACAGCGCTGTAGTAGGTAACTGAGTTGTGCCAGCATGCTGGTAGCGTCTATAGTGGCTGGATACTGAGAAACAAGTTATATTGTACACTGCATCTTGACAGGCTTACGGAGATATGAGTTAACTTGTAACATGTGTTCAAAGTGTTAAAGTCTGCTCAAAGACTGAATGCATGGCAGGCTTATTGGACTTTGATTTTCACCTGATTTAACTTTGTCATTACCTGCAGCCCCAGTAATAAGAATGTAAATAACAATGTGCTGTCTCATATGTTTGATCCTCATATCCTTTTTTGTGACCCAGAGCATACAATTCCATCAAACAAGTTCCTACCACTAACCTATTGATAAATACCTGAGAACCTATTAATAAGAGCTACTAACCCCATGCTTCCTGCTCAAAACATTTTTGTTTCAAAAAGTTGGTGTAGGGAGTTGTTGGGTAACATCAAAATAACATTTTCAGTCATCTGAGTATTAGACAAACTATAGGACCTAGTCAACTTTATTTTAGGTGAGAAAAGATGTACAGTATCGACATGTTCATAATGCTGTAAGTTCAGGTGGCAACCCATCTATACCCATGGCTTTGCCCTTATTTATGGGGGAAGGTTTTTACTGTAACTTCCTATTCTGAGATAGAAGGAAGATAAAGATAAATTTTTTTTTTTTTCCATGGGTCAAAATATTTTTTGAGGAAAATAATGTGGAGTGGTAGGATCAAAACAGCTGATTTCTTTAGGACATTGTTAAATGTTCCTTTTACCTCTTTTAATAGAAGACTTAAGCTTTGTGTAGACTTAATGAAAGGTGACATCCAGGACAGACAGATATTTTCTACATTTTTTGTTCTAATTATGTATAACTGAAATTAAGCCTTATTCTTCCATAAAGAGTTTGACTCACTTTTAATACAGTCATATTAAAAAGTTTGGGAACCCCTCTCAGCCTGCATAATGATTTACTCTATTTTCAACAAAAAAAGATAACAGTGGTATATCTTTCATTTTCCTAGTGTTTTCCGAACAAAGATTTTTAGTGAAGCAGTATTTAGTTGTATGAAATTAAATCAAATGTGAAAAACTAGCTGTGCAAAAATTTGGGTCCCCTTGTAATTTTGCTGATATGAATGTATGTAACTGCTCAGTACTAATTACTTGCAACAACAAATTGGTTGGATTAGCTCATTAATCCTTGAACTTCATAGACAGGTGTGTCCAATCATGAGAAAAGGTATTTAAGGTGGTCAATTGCAAGTTGTGCTTCCCTTTGACTCTCCTCTGAAGAGGCATGTCATATATTAAAAGGACGTTGCTACTTTGAAAGCTCAGCCAATAATAAACAAAATCCAAAGAATTAAGAGGGGTTTCCAAACTTTTTCATATGACTGTAACTGAGATTTGTAATTCAATTTTTGGGTCATGCACTCTTTCAAGTGCAGAAATATTTTTTTAATTTGATTTGGTTAACATGGGAGGCAAAATAAATTGAATTGTTTTAGATGAATCCCTTGATTGCTTCCTACAAAACTGAGATTGAGGGTCTGAAAATAAATTTATTTTTATTAAAATTAGTTCCTCTAGGTTTTTTTTTTAATGTAATGTTAAATCTCTACTTAAGTGCACACAGTGGAATCAGTGAAAGTTGTAAATTAGATACATTATGCTTGTGAACCTTGCTGAAATCAGGGAAGAAGTGAAATGTTTAATCCTTGTACTTTAAAGGTCGAGACCTCTTGATTGGCTGTCAAATGATAAGCCATAGAAGACAGAAATGAAAGTAGGAGGGTGTGATAATCTGATCTTAATACAGTATATGCAGTGAGTATCTTCTATCCCCCTTTCCTAAAGTGACAGAAGGTGATGAAGTCAACAGTGTCAGAGCCTTCCACTCCCTCCAGTAACTAAGTAAGACTTACATTATGGTCCTCAACATCATCCTGCTTATTTCACTAACAGAAGGGCTTGGATATAATTCAGAGAACTCCCAGTGGATATATGAAAAGGTACTGCTGTCTGAATATAAATTGTGAATGCAACTTATAGATAAAATTGCAGTCAAGGGTGGAGTACATGGTCTAGGCTGCCATCTCTTCCCACAGATCACGTGAGTCCTCGCAAATCCAACTTTTCTTTCCATTTTTTGGATCTGTCTAGATCAGAGTGGGGAAACTCATCTAGCCCATAACACAGGTGCAAGCAGCCCAAGGCATACTCATAGTAATATATAATATTCCTTCCCTCTGAGGTGTTCTTAACAAGATGATGCTACATTGGCTGGTGTGAGTGTTATACAATGTCAAGCTCTGTCATTTAAAAAATTAAATAAGCTAAGCTTTTACCATACAAATACAGACAGTCTGTATCACTGCCAAATACAGGGATGTGTGTTTATGTTTTTAACTGCTTGCCTTTGTCTTCCAGTTTTTAAAGAATCTGAGTTTTTGTGTCACTGAATTTATCAGCAGTGAATTTGGCTGATAGGTGGAAATCTGAGTGTGACTCCAGGTCTTTGTACAAATCAGTATAAAGAGTGCAGTTTAAAATGTGACTGAAGAAGGTGAGACTGAGAAGGAGGTTAGATGTAAAAGGTTTTGGGTGAGCTCATTTCAGTTTTCAGATGTTAATTTGCCTTCTTCTACATACTTCAGAGTCAGTTGCAAAGGGCAAAACCTGGTCATTTTCTCAATTTAAGAAACAGTGTTCAGACAAAAATGCACACTTTGCCAGATATGCATTTCAGATTTCCATCCTTTGTTGTTAATTTAAATATTAACTTTCTTTTGAGATAGTGTTGCATTTTTTTCCTTTCTATTTTGTGATTAAATGGACAATGTTCCATTAACACTGGAAGTAACTGAACTCCAGTGCAATAGTAATGATAAAAGTACATTTATCAAAGTTTGTTTACTTTCATGACATGAAATAATATTTTGGTAGAACATACAGTGAATGGTAAGCAGGTCTTTTAACAAAAGAAAACTACAAGTATATAAGAATACTAACAGATAAAAATCTTTGCAAATAATTTTTGCGACATTCCTATTTTAAGTTGAAGCTAAAGGTTTCATGTTCATGAAAAATAAAAAGCAAAATCACTGTGCTATAAAATAAACTATTTGCTTATTAGTGTTTGGACATTGCTCTTAACAGCTTTTGCTAAACTTATTTATAATTAAATAATTTCTTATAGCAAATATTTTTAAGGTTAATGTTTCTCATTATTATATGCCTTGAGTGCCTAGGTTCCCAGGTAAAAGGAGATTTTATACAGTCCACTTTACAAGTCATTACTGGAAATTTGGCCCAGCACCAAAACGTTTGTCCACCCCAGTGTTAATTTTGACAATACATTTTGATTTAGTTTTATTCTTAGTCTTCTGACTAAATTGCATTTTTGTTTTAGCTGCATTTTAGTAACAATTATTAGTTTTATCTAGTCAACAAAAAGTACATTAATTTTAGTCAAGAAAAAGTAAATTGGTTTTGGTTGAATAAAAGTAAATTAGTCAAACAGTCAAAATCAGATGGATATCTTATTTCACATATGAATATGCGCAGAATATACTGTACCTCTAAACTATTATAATAACATGTAAATTAATGAGCCAAACCACATGTTGTGATTATTGGACATATAATGAAGGATAGCACTGAAAAAATGGCATGTCAGATTAAAATAAAATAAAAAATATGTACATTGATTGGACATAAATTGTTTTTATGAAAAACATATAATTATGCTTAATGCACTAAATGAATATATCTTGAAACAACGTATTTTTATATAAAATGAATTAAACTTTTTCATTCTCTGTTAAATTAATTATATTACATTAAATGAACATGTCAATAGAGCATATTACTTTAAGAATTGTTTTATAAACGTTTTAAAAAATGCACCTCACCAAGTTATAACCTTTTTATGTTGTCAATTATACTTGTTCCAGTATCATTTTATAGTTCATGTTCAAAGTTATTAAGAAGAAATAAACAGGTTTGCTTATACCAAAACTAGTTTTATTTTGGTAAAAACAATACAAACTAACAAAAAAAAAAAGATTAGTATTCAAAAGCTGAAATGTACAACAGTTGTACAAGAATGCTGCTTCTTTGGCTGTGTTAGAATGCTATGACCAATGTACAACTAAATATGAACATAAAATGCACCTTGGATAGAGTGTTACATTATAAAATACATTTATGTAACATATATTATAGAATAAATGTTAACTATTAGTAAAATATAAAGTGCAAAAAGTGCAGCTAGATACCATCTTCCACAAATATTTTTTTTTTCAAATGAGCAAATTTGGCAACTGCATTGTATTATATTCGGGTGTATTATTTACTTGTCTGTTTTAATAGTATTTCTCTGGTTGTTCAATGTTATAATACCAATGAACAGCAATGGTGAACGTAGTTGACCCTGTAACGAAAGTCAGAATCCCCCCCCCCCCCCCCAAGTATGTAAACTTTCCTGTACTAAGTGAGTAAATCTAAACTACGTAATAGTACATTTACTGCCTTGTGACAGCAGTTAGTGAGCATAGTTTGATGAAACATTAAAAAATGAAGAGAAGGAAAAATGTAAAACAGAGTAACATTAGTCTGTGTGATTAAGTGTTTTAAATATATACCTGAATATTTTTGTATGTGTGTGTTTTTTTTAAACTTTTATCTCACTAACCTTTTGCTCTTAACCAGCGACAATAACTCAAACCCACAACCTGGTGCTTCTTTGAAAGTCACATCACTTTACCGTCACATTATCCAGACTCCGCTGACAATAAATCCACTTGGTGCTTTTTAATTTCCGGTGAGGACTACATGTAACTATTTTGACTTCTACCCAAATGACTGAAATTAGTTTATTGTACATCCCACAATATTCAATAAATTAAACATGATCAAGTTATGTTCAAAATTGGAACATAAACAATACATGTAGTATAAAGTAAATACATTTTTGTAAATGAAACAACATGCCATTTCCCTTTTTTCAGTGTACAAAGGATTTACTCCAAAAGACCTTGGTCAGATTATGGCAGCTCTGGTCTGTCATCACAATTTTCTGGCCTTCAACATGCCTTATGATGCTGTGATTTTTACTACATTCTTCACATTTTAGGGGTTATGCTCATAAACATTACTTTGCCCTTAAAATCCAAATGAATAACACAAATTTAGTGTTTCCATATTCGTATTCAGTAATGAAGCAATGCTGTTTTGCTGTACAGTACATGTACATATCATATTAATAGGAAGGTGTGCTTCAAGCACATCAAACACTGAAATCCTTGATACATTTTGTGTTAGTATTAACAAATGGAGCAGCTCAGTTCATCAATGATGGTGACAAGCCAAATAGCCACTTCATTTGAAACTTGCCTCGAGTTTTAATTGCTACGACAGTTGTCATCACTGCCACTGTGCCCGTAATGTATAAGTGGATGTGTGCATGTTGGTTTCACCCACAGCCCTAAACCGTATCCACCAGTTACAAAATAGATGGACGAGTGGACAAATGTGTAGATGTGCTCATTACTATCAAACAACAAATGCAAAGCTTCCATTCCTTTATCGGGACTGTGTTGGACACTGTATTAAAAGCAATTAATCCCCCCGTCAATTGTAACAAATACATGAACAAGCAAAACAGTTACATCTCATATCTGAGGCCTGGCACATCTGACTGCGCTCTCAAAGCTACACCAATCTGTTTGTTACGTAACTCGTAAAGGGATAAAACTGGCAATTACAAAAGCCTGTGTGTTGACTTTTTTTTCATTAATAAGCATGTTTCCCAAATTGAACACTGAAATTTTTGAGCACACAGCATTGCCAGATATGATTTCTGCTGCTTTTCTTTTTGATGTGGTGCTGTATCGTCACCACTGTTGAGCCTTTTTCATATGTAGTTTTTCCTCACATATTATTCGAATATTTCCAGTCACACAAGAGTGCAGTATTGACCTTACTATCGATATGACATCCCAACTAGCAGCACACCTAAAATAAACGGATGCACTTGATGCGTTAGTATTAATAGGGTGAACGAGAGCCAGAGGTAATGGTACTGGCGTCGGGCAAGTTGCCACCCAGATAACATTACATACCTTGGTATGAATCTTAGGATGGCGTGTCTCTATGCCCCTCTTCAGTTTTGTGGTGTTTTTTCCAGTGAGCTTCTTTCTGCATGGCTTAAACTGGGCTTTATTTTCATCAGCGTTATAATTAAAGTCAGTCCATATGTCTGACTGCATTTTTCGCCAGGGTGTTGACATTGGCTAACATAGCGGACCAGAGTGGAGCAGGATTCTGGCTGATGTGATGATTTCCTGATGGCGGTCAGACTAGTGTTTGCCAATTACATACGTGCATACAAGTTTTTAAAACTGAGCCACTGCATTCAAGCTTGTTATTTGTTGGTGGACCATGTCATGTGTAATACAGATGTGCAAAGAGCTTCACATTACTCATTGTCCAGTTGTCTGTTTGTAACATTTTTATTTTGTTTATTTGATTTTAAAACCATTCGTCTTCGTTTTTGTCATTAATGGCACATTTTTATTTAGTTTTCGTTACATTTTTGTCACAGAAAAAATGTCGTTGACAAGTATTTTTCATCAATAAAGGTAAAAATGAATTTTTATCAGCAAGATTAACACTGGCCCACCCATAGTCTAAAGATGCATGTTTACGCACTTAGCCCAGCTTTGGTGTGCTTTCACTAATGAATACATGGTGATGAATTCTTGTCATTTTTTATCTCACATTTATTGTTAATATGTACAGTCCTTTGGCTTACACCATGTTGTTTTTAAATATGCTTAGTAAGTAAAATTTGCCTGCTTGCTTCCTTATCATTACTCCACATAACTCTTGTAGTATTCGTATTTCATAAATTCATGAATTATAAAATTACAGTTGCAAACATTATTCACTTTATCTTCTTTCTTGTATTTAGCTTTTAGCTGACTTAGAAAACAACAAGATGTTTGCTGATGATTTAGAATGCCAGAAACTCGTCATGGAAGCAATGAAGTATCACCTTTTGCCAGAACGTCGCCCTATGTTGCAGAGTCCTAGGACAAAACCTAGAAAGTCAACAGTAGGATCACTTTATGCAGTGGGAGGCATGGATGCAACAAAAGGTAACAAGTGATTGGTATGCTTTGATAGTTGATAATTATTCTGTGTACTGGTAATTTAATTTATGTATTGAAACAAATTCAACTATTTAGAACTGTTCAAGCAGGATGAAAATATTACAGGAACAAATCAAAGTTAGTATTAAAAGAATCTTTAGAATAAATGTGACTTTAAAGGAAGGTAAACCAGGTGGAATTTTACAATTTTTGTAGTTTAAATATTTTTTAAATTATGTCAGAAAAAAATAGAATCTTCCCAGTTTTAGCACATCATTTGATCTTTTTCTATTTTTGTTTACCAGTTATTGGTTTAGTTTGAGTTTCTGGTTTCCTTCCAAGTTTCTATGGAATTACGCATTAATGATATCATTTAAAAATAACAATATGTTGCTATGCATACCTTCTTTGTGTTGTCTCAGAATATGACAGCTTTATTATAGTAATGGGCAATGGAAATTTCCTTTTTCATGAATAGGAAAGTAAAAAGGCTGCTTCAGCAATTTTTTTTTATTACAACTGATGTGATTTTGTCTTAGTTTGCCATAGAAAGATTCAGAATTCCAAAATATTCTTTTTTGTTTTCTTCCTCACCTCTTTTGAACCATAAAATACACAGACAAAATATATTTAGACACAGTTAAATGCGACAGAAAGTGTAATAAATAGAATAAGATAAAAACAAAAGTCATCCAACACTGTTATGCTATTGATACTTGGCTTCTTTCTCTGCTAATGAGAGGAGGCAGGCTTGCACTGCAAAGCACTCAAAATAAATAAAGAAGATTGTCAACAAACCTAGCTCTGTGCTTAGAGGTAGTTAACTAAGAATTTAAACTAACTAAACAAAATCCCTGTGGTTTTGTGAGGTATGACATTTGGACTGAAGAAATGTTGCAGTGCCAACCAGGTTGCCTTGTTTAAAAGTAATCACTGGAAAAACAAAAATGGTGCACAATGGCACAAAAATGAAACAGAAATGCAGATGGCAAGATATTTTCGTTAGATAAGATCTGGTTTGGAGCTCCTACTCTCATGAAGATGGGTCCAGAAAAAAAAAAGCCAGCTTCTGTGGTTGTCTCGTTTTTACTTTCTTACGACTGAAAGGGGTGGGGTGAAATGTTCTCACTGGGTGTCTTCTCCTGGCTGCTGAAAGAGAAACAGACAAAACCATTAGCGACAATGACACCTCTCGCCCCAGTGTGGGACTGCTTAGCCAAGATGAGGCAGGAGGGTGATCCACAGACATATATGCATGACAACCCCAAAAACAATTAAAGAGATTATACTAGTTATTAAAGAGATTATACTAGTTACATTTAAAATATTTACAACATATCAGTAATATGTTATATAGAAAAATACAAAGAATGTAGCAGTGCCACTGAAATCCAGCGTCAAAAAATTTTTCATTGAAATTAAATAGTGGATGTAAATATATATCTCATCCCAAGCACTTATGTAATAATCATTTGTAATGATGAAAGTGTTAAAAGTGACAACTAAAACTGATGTGATAGCGTACATAATTTCAAGTTTTCACAAATGCTACTTTTAATAAACTGGTCAGAAAAACTTGAAGTTACTTCGTAGTTAGAAAAAAGTGCTTTTGTGTCAAGTTACTTCACCTTCTTTGTCAAAATTGGAATTGGCATATTCCTTGGTATGTATCATTAAAAAAAATCATTTCCTTTAGCAAAATCTCAACTCCTTCTTAGAAATTATTTCCATATTTTTGGCTTTGACTGTACATAACTAAAAAATGATGGGCTTTTTCCCACTCCCCAGGCTATTTTTTTCCTTAATTTTCCAAGGCCCTTTTAAGTAGAGACCTAATTTTTCACAAAATGTACAAGGTTATGTACTGGTTATTTCCGGCGCCGCATCCGAGTGGCAGCCTTTTCCAGCAGCTCCGTATATGACTTTATCTTTTTACCTTTTTATCTCTATTTTTATCTATTTCACTGATCACTTCTACCACTTTCTTTTATGTGGAATTGCTCCCTGGACACTTTTTACTATTTTTACTACTTGACATGGATTTTTACACTCCGAGAATCGCCTATTCAAGTAGTCAGCTTAAAGCACTGAGAAGAAATGCACATGCCGGTGTGGTTGCTTATTTACCTGACGAGGTAAGAAGACGATATCGGGGCAGCCGAGCCGGTGCAAAGATAAAAGATAAGATTAAATCGAGACAACTTGAGAGAAAATGGCGTTATAAACCGTCGGTGCCTTCTGTGATCCTGGGAAATGTGAACTCACTACCAAATAAGATTGACGAATTGGCTGTGCTGGTGAAAACTGTCAGAACCTACAGAGAATGCAGCTTGCTGTGTTTTAGTGAAACGTGGCTAACAACTACCATCCCAGATGCTAACGTGGAGCTACCCGGTTTTAGCACAGTTAGAGCGGACAGAGACGCAAGTACCTGCGGGAAGAAGAAAGGAGGAGGACTCGCTCTCTATGTCAATACAAAGTGGTGCAACTCAGGACATGTAAACATTAAAATCTCCAATTGCTGCAGGGACATCGAACTGTTGGCCGTAAGTCTGCGTCCGTATTATTTGCCCAGAGAGTTTGGACACGTGATTGTTGTCATTGTTTACATCCCCCCTCAAGCGAATGCGGAGATAGCGAGTGACATCATCCATTCCGCAGTTGCTAAGTTACAAACGCAGCACCCTGAGGCACTTGTGCTAATCGCTGGAGACTTTAACCATGTAACGCTGGACAAAACATTACCTGCCTTCTCCCAGTATGTGGATTGTAACACCAGGGGAAACAGGACTATCGACCTACTGTATGCAAACGTTAAAGACACATACAGCGCCACCCCGCTGCCTGCGCTTGGGAAAGCAGATCATAACCTGGTTCTGCTACAGCCTCAATACAAACCAAGAGTGAGGGCGCTACCTACAACCACACGCTCATTCAGGAAGTGGTCCCCTGAGGCAGAGCAGGCTCTGAGAGACTGCTTTGGAACTACAGACTGGGATATATTCCTGGGGTCACATAGTGAGAACATTGAAGAGGCTGTTGAATGCACAACTGATTACATCAACTTCTGTATGGACATTGTAGTTCCAGTAAGAACAGTACGCTGCTATGCTAACAACAAGCCATGGGTTACAAGTGACATCAAGGGCCTTTTGAACCAGAAGAAAAGGGCTTTTAAAGGTGGTGATCAGCATGAGCTCAAGCGCGTGCAGAAGGAACTCCGAGTCCAACTCAGGGCGGCGAAAGAGCAGTACAGGAGAAAGCTGGAGCAGAAGTTGCAGAACAACAGCATGAAGGAAGTGTGGGATGGGATGAAGATTATCACTGGCTGCAGCTCGAAGCGGGGTGCCGCCATCGAGACAGATGTGGAGAGAGCAAACCAAATGAACAACTTCTTTAATAGGTTTGATCACCCTAACCCACTATCACCTCGAAGTACTGCATCCTCCAACCATCCTTCTGCTGGTACCAGCATAGGTGAGACATCCCCACCCACAATTACAGCAGCCCATGTGAGCAGAGAGTTGAAAAGACTTCGTGCCAGCAAAGCAGCGGGTCCAGATGGTGTATCGCCACGACTGCTGAAGGCCTGTGCGTTGGAACTGGGGAGTCCTCTACAGCGCATCTTCAACCTGAGCCTGGAACAGGGGAGAGTCCCAAGGCTTTGGAAAACATCTTGTATCACCCCTGTCCCAAAGGTATCACGACCTAGTGAGCTGAATGACTTCCGGCCTGTTGCTCTGACGTCACATGTGATGAAGACCATGGAGCGGCTGCTGCTTCACCACCTGAGGCCACAGGTCCGCCACGCCCTCGACCCTCTGCAGTTCGCATACCAGGAGAAGGTGGGAGCGGAGGATGCCATCATCTATATGCTACACCGATCCCTCTCCCACCTGGACAGAGGCAGTGGTGCTGTAAGAATTATGTTTTTGGACTTCTCTAGCGCCTTCAACACCATCCAACCTCTGCTCCTTAGAGACAAGCTGACTGAGATGGGAGTAGACTCACACCTGGTGGCATGGATTGTGGACTATCTTACAGACAGACCTTAATATGTGCGTCTTGGGAACTGCAGGTCTGACATTGTGTTCAGCAATACAGGGGCACCGCAGGGGACTGTACTTTCTCCGGTCCTGTTCAATCTATATACATCAGACTTCCAATATGACTCAGAGTCCTGTCACGTGCAAAAGTTCGCTGATGACACTGCTATTGTGGGCTGCATCAGGAGTGGGCAGGAGGAGGAGTACAGGAAGCTAATCAAAGACTTTGTTAAATGGTGCGACTCAAACCACTTACATCTTAACACCAGCAAAACCAAGGAACTGGTGGTGGATTTTAGGAGGCCCAGGCCCCTCATGGACCCTGTGATCATCAGAGGTGACTGTGTGCAGAGGGTGCAGACCTATAAATACCTGGGAGTGCAGCTGGATGACAAATTGGACTGGACTGCCAATACTGATGCTCTATGTAAGAAAGGTCAGAGCAGACTATACTTTCTGAGAAGGTTGGCATCGTTCAACATCTGCAGTAAGATGCTGCAGATGTTCTACCAGACGGTTGTGGCGAGTGCCCTCTTCTACGCGGTGGTGTGCTGGGGTGGCAGCATAAAGATGAAAGACGCCTCACGCCTGGACAAACTGGTGAGGAAGGCAGGCTCTATTGTAGGAGTAAAGTTGGACAGTTTAACATCTGTGACAGAGCAACGGGCACTAAGCAAACTCCTGTCAATCATGAATAATCCACTGCATCCACTGAACAGTGTCATCTCCAGGCAGAGGAGTAGCTTCAGTGACAGATTTTTGTCACTGTCCTGCTCCACTGACAGACTGAGGAGATCGTTCCTCCCCCACACTATGCGACTCTTCAATTCCACCCGGGGGAGTAAATGCTAACTTTTTTCATTTTTATTACTATTTAATTTAATATTGTTTCTTTGTATCAGTATACTGCTGCTGGATTATGTGAATTTCCCCTTGGGATTAATAAAGTATCTATCTATCTATCTATCTATCTATCTATCTATCTATCTATCTATCTATCTATCTCTAGGACATAGACATTCTGATGTCCATCTTATGTATTTTTTGTACCTGTTCTTAATATTTAATTAGAAGTTTATAAATCTAAGGGTTTTGGATCTGATCTTAATTTGCATCTGAAATGTGTTATTGTAAAGCTGAATATTTTTTTATCATGGGTGCTGCCATTTTATGGAGCAGTTTTTGCTAAGTTGCAAAGAATATGACCCAAAAGTAAGTGACTGTGTGACATCACAGGATTGCGGGTATTAAGGTCACCAAAAGTGCTTCCTATATATCTTAATTTGCAGAAAAAAAAATACTACATGTGTTTATTTAGTTAGAGCTCCTTGTGCACTCTCATGTTTTTCCAACTTAAATTTATGGGTTTTGAATTTGGTTTGATGGTAATTTTTTATTTAATTTTTTAAATTAAAATAAGCATTGTTCCATTGATGTGCTGAGCACAAGCAAACGAAAATCAAATGCAAAAATAATAACATTTGCCTGGACAGATGCTGTATTTACACATATTCCAGTGTTTCATGTCATTTCTGTGCAGATTTATAATTCTCTCTCTCTTTCCATGTTACATAGTTATTTTACTGTCATGATACAGTGTTGTTCCTGTCAACTGGGTAGTAGTGTTGTATTTTTAGTTGTTTATTATGTACAAGAATCATGAATCTCAAAAAAGTGTTTGCTTGGAGTCCACCAGAATAGCTATTTGAATGTGGTGTAGCTGCTTTTATCCAAAGTTACCAAAGTTCTGCAGCTTTTAGTTTGCTTCATAGGATGATTCAAGCACCACTGTGACATGTGATCAAATAATTCCACAGACAAAATATCTGTTTTACAAGTTTTAGTAAAATTACAAGGCAAAACACACTAAATTAGAGAAAATATTGATAAAGCAAAGAAAAGAAAAGTTCTTATTTTAGAAAAGCTCTGTTTAAGGTTTATAAATCTTGTTTCATTTCTCTACATTTGGTCATACAGTCGTACTTGAAGCACATAAGACACAGTCAGAAAATTGTACGCCATCTCCTATTTGCAAACATAACTAATAGTCCATGCTAGCAGTAACAGTTTCCTGATTGCCTTAATTAACACCCTGTTCTCCAGATATAGCAAGAAAGTTAAATTACAGGGGGTAAAAGGTTATACCATGTTCTAGGTAGCTATAAGAAACAAATATTCTCTAGAAACAAGAACACTATATGAATTTAACATCAGATCTTAACTTTCTAAGATTGACTTTTACAGGTGAGATTTGGTTAGATAATTCAAAAAAGAACTGTGCATTTCAGTGAAGGAGAACAATAATAAGAATTCAACTACACTGCTAATGTCTGTCTTTTGCAACTTCTCGTTGACTGTTCTGTGACCGTATTTCTAAAATGTATTAGATCTATAGTAGATAACATTTATATATATATAATTCTTGAGCATAGTCCATGTTGTGATTCACATGAGTTCACAATCTCAAACTCCCAAAAATGTCCACAAGAGAAGAAAACTGTCAAACCCAGCTGGCGATAAGTGCAAACACAGGATCTTTATACAATGAAATGTTTATTTTATGACAAAAATGCTCTTCAACATAAAGTAAGCTATGTATAACACAAAAAGGCAAAAGCTGTTGCCTGACACAATTTAGGCAATCAAAAGCCAATCAAATCCCAATACGAAATCCATGGTGAAGTCAAAACCAAAGCAAAATTGTCAAAATATCCACAACAGCTCACAATAAATCCCAATGCGGTGATGGGCAGGTGACCCTACCCACAAAACACTAGGAATGTAACCAAGGGAAATGAATACAAAGAATAATACAAGGGACTGTCAAAAAGGTCCCGGAATTATGATATAGTAGGAGAGTGAGAGATCAGATTACGCATACATTGTTGTGGAGGGCAGCGTAGCACATCTGTAGACCAGTTACAACAGGTGCAGTGCCGTTAGCATATCTGAAGCTGATTTCCCCAATTTGGGCATGAACTTGATGTTAGCACATTGTTCGAACTGCAACATTGTGCTGCATGACTATACAACATCTAACTCAAATGATTAAAACAATACTACACGCTGAAACCAATTCAGACCTGTTCTAACTGGTCTACAGATGTGCTGCACACCCCTCCACAAAAATGCGTGCATAATCTGATTTCTCACTCTCCTGCTATATCACAATTGCGAGAACTTTTTGACTAACCCTTGCAAATAGAATCAAACATGAACATAGAAGACATAAAACAAGGATTTGAATCCCAGCCAAAGGAGGAACCCTGTGTGAAATACTATTGTCCCCATGCTTTTCAGAGCATGTACACAGCAAAAGCTAAATGGCCAACTTTAACAAAATTATCACAAAAGTGCTCAGAATCGTTACTTTACTCTTGTATACACATTTGAATCTTTTATTTCTTGATTTAAGAAAATTGTTTTCAATTAAATTGTAAAGACATTGCCATTTTAGAAGCTGCTACAGGTAGATATGGGTTGCTAGCCAATCTTGCCTGGTTGCTAGTGATCTTCTTGATTCATGTCACAAACAACATTAGAACAATCTAGACGAGAACAGACTATTCAGCCCAATAAAGCTTGGCAGTCCTATCACTTAATTCTTCCAAAATTGCATCATGTCTAGTTTTGAAAGTCCCTAAACTCCTACTGTCTACCACACTACATGGTAACTTATTCCATTTGTCTGTTGTTCTCTGTGTAAAGAAAACCTTCCTAACATTATTGCAAAATTTACCCTTAACAAGTTTTCAACTGTGTCCTCTTGTTCTTGATAAACTAATTTAAAAAATAACAGTCTCAGTCCATTGTGCTAATTCCCTTCATAATTTTAAACACATAATTCATCCCCTATAGCCTTGGAATGAGCTTAGTCACTGTTCTCTGGAACTTTTCTAGCACTGCTATGTATTTTTTGTAGCCTAGAGACCAAAACTTCACACAGTACTGTAGATGAGACCTCACCAGTACACTATAAAGACTTGAGAATAACCTCCTTGGATTTTTACATTGTGCTATATAACCTTACATTCTGTTTGCCTTCTTAATGGCCTCTGAACACTGTCTGGCAGTTGATAGCGTAGAGTCTACTACGACTCCTAAATCCTTCTCATAAGGTGAACAGGCTGCTTTTTTAAGTTCACATGTGCATCATCATTTATGTCTTAACAAGTATAATTTCTCTGAAAGGACAAAATGATCTTAGAAACTAACAGGGAGGCTAATTCTGAAACAAGCTTTATAAACAGCTTTGCTACAGAAAGAAACTTATTTTCATAAGCACAGTAAGTGTATAAACAAAAGCAATAGTTTGAAATAAGCAAAAATGGATCAAAAGCAGTTACAGTATGAACTATTACAAATATGGGCTCAAATAAAACATATGTCAAGACCGCTGTATGGTTAGAAAAACAATTTAACCCTTAGCATTCAATCTTCAACATTTTAACACATCAGAACTTTACCAACTCCTACAGTAGGGAGACAATCTTCTTCTCATTCAAACTTGCGTCCATGCGTCAAAGGGTGTTTGCGCTCCCTTGGCTTCAGTCATGTTGAACCACTGAAGAATTGCATTCATTTTTGCACTCTGTTTCAACAGGAGGCTGCCATCCTTTATGCATTGTATGTTGATTCCAGGGTAATATGTCACATTCCCATGGTCTTTAGTGTCAAAGTACTGGTTAAGTGCTGCAGTTAATCTTGCAATTTCCTCATCCTTTTTGTGAGCATTAATGAAATCATCCACATAGGACAATAGATACAACCAATCTGCATCTATACATTTAGAGTAGAAACATGGAACAGCTTTGCTTTGTGTGAATCCTTCTTCATCAAGCAGAACTTTGTTTATTTTTGAGTTCCATGCTCGAGCTAATTGCTTAAACCCATGGAGAGATTATTGCAATTTGCAAACAGGACACTCTTCTCCATTTTTTACATATCTTTCTGGCTGTGTCATATATAGCCTCACTTTAATATCACCACTAATAAAGTCCGTTTCATATCATGATGTTTCACAATAATTTTCCTTAGAGCTACCACTGTCAACAAAGCAAGTGAAGCAAAAGTAGCATCATAATCCTCATCAAATTTTTGTGATTACTCTTGAGCAGCTAACCTTGCTTTGTACCTACAGACTTTGCGTTCAGAGCTTTATGTGGCTTTAAAAACTCATTTACATCTGATTGCATGCTAGTTTTGAAATAGCTTATGAAGTTGCCATATCGGGAGATTAGCAGTTCTAATCCACATTTGCATCTCATGGGCTGGCACTTTTTAATTTCATCTCATGAACCTGGCTCAAACTGTAGTGTTATGTGAGCTATATAAGAAAGATTTTAGTTGGAATACCTTTTTTACTTCATTGAGGATTTTCTAACTGAAGTCACTTGAGGTTCAGTTTCTACTTTTTCAACATTTGAATGTCCTGCATTAATTTATATTTCTGTTTCACTTTGTTCTTGTAGCACTGATGTAGATTTTTTCTGCAGTCTAAATGTTTGCATCGGTTTGTATGAATTTGTACACAGAGAGGTTTCATCAGTAATTACACTTCTGCTGACTGTTACCTTGTTTGTGTCTTGATTTAAAATTCTGTACCACATTTTTGGACACACTGTAACCCACAAGTTCACCTTCTTTTGCACAAGTATCCCATCTTGTATGTTTTTCCTTTGGAATATGCATATAGGCTTTACTTCCAAAAATTCTGATACGACTCAGATCAGGTTTCTTTCTATTCCACAGTTCATGTGGGGTTTTCTCAGTTGCTTTTCCTGGTAAGAGGTTTTGGAGATAGTATGCCATCATAATTGCCTTTCCCTAATATGTTGTTGGCATATTAACATCAAAACGTATGCATTTACAACTTTATGTTTGTAGGTTTTGGTTAAGGTGAGCAAGGTGAGCGAAAACAATGAGGATGGTGTATGTGGTCTAATGATAAATACGCAAAGACTGCATCAAATGATAACCAGTTCAGCCATGCACAGAAACTCCTGTCCATTGGATTGTAAAGATTATGTTGGAAATCTTGGTAACAATGGTCACAAAACAGAGTTGGAACATTCTTTTGGTTATTATGGACCTCTGTGCAGTGTGTGGGTAGCCAGAAACCCACCAGGCTTTGCATCTGTGGAGTTTGAGGATGCTGTCAGAGAATTAGATGGAAGAACACTTTGTAGTTGCCAGGTAAGGCTTGTGCTTTCCAATGGCACAAAGCATACTCGCAACAGGGGACCACCGGCATCTTGGAGTAGGCGACCCTGTGATGACTATAGGCGCAGGAGACCACCTCAATGGCACAGATCACCATGCAGGAGAAGCTTCATTCGAAACCGTAGCAGGTCTCTCTCTTTCCCACATGCCCATTTAGATTATCACCAGCACCAATCACCTTTTCTCCTTATTGTACCAGCCTAAGCTCTTCATACATTTGTACCCAGAAAACATCCTTCTCTCTATCACAGCCCACTTCAGGAACATATGTACAAATTACAATTATTAGGACCAATAATGAGGTAAAATAATTAAATAATGATGCGATTTCAAACAGGTGATATTGACAGTTGATTGTAATCATGCTTTGGTACAAAAGCAGTGTCCAGAAAAGTCTGTCTTTGAGGAGCAAAGATGGGCAGAGGATCTCCAGTTTGTCAACACATGTGAGAAAATTATTGAAATGTTTAAAAACAATGTTCCTCAAAGAAAGTTTAGAAGGGATTTGCATATTTCTGCCTCTACAGTGCATAATATATTTAAAGGATTCAAGCAATATGGAATAATAAAACTTACGAACTCAATTCGTTCGCGAGGGCTGGTTGTAACTCAAGTTGGTTGTAAGTCAAGACTATTTTTCCCATAAGAAATAATGGAAATACCCATAATGCGTTCCGAACCTCCCACTGCAACACTTACTTAACCTTTTCATAAAAAAGTGTTGTATAATGTGCATAATTTACCAAAACACCAATAATTTTTCTAATGTACTGACCAAAAAGTTATAAAAAGTGCCTAGCCTACCAGAAACAACAATTTCATACTGTACTCACCATTTAATTTAACATCTTTGGGCTGCAGGAAGGGAGGAGGAGGAGAATGAAACGGAAGGTGGTTATTGTTTAGAAGGAGCCTCCTTATGCAAATCTTTTCTTTGTAAAATTGTTGAGATGGTGGATTTCGACATGCTGTACATACCGTATTTATTTCCCAAAAATTAGCATTAGAAAATAAGGTGCGCGTCATACATGAGGAAACTTCTTCTGCTTGGGCTCGCTCACGCACTCACGCTCTCTCTTGCTTGCTCGCTCGCCCACTCGCGCTCTCTCTCTCGCTCGCTCGCTTGCCCACTCACGCTCTCTCTCTCTCTCGCTCGCCCACTCACGCTCTCTCTCTCTCTCGCTCGCCCACTCGCGCTCTCTCTCTCGCTCGCTTGCTCGCCCACTCGCGCTCTCTCTCTCGTTCGCTTGCTCGCCCACTCGCGCTCTCTCTCGCTCGCTTGCTCACCCACTCGCGCTCTCTCGCTCTCTCTCGCTTGCTCGCGCACTCACACGACAGTGCTTGCTCTCTCTCTAAACGCTTCCTATACAGTCGCAACACGCATCGTATACGGGGCTAAACTTTTTTCGCAATTTTCTTTGTAAAAATTAGGGTGCGCGTCTTACACGAGGGTGCGTGGTACATGAATAAATACGGTATTAGCGGGATCGGTCACATGAACACCACTCTCATATTTCAGCACAATTTCCTTCTTCGTTTCGATTGTGATCGCTTTCTTTGCCTTCGTTACCTCCTCTTCCTTCCTTAGCAATTATGCGTCTTCCTTGCCATGGTCTTAGTGAATTATACAGTGGTGTGAAAAACTATTTGCCCCTTCCTGATTTCTTATTCTTTTGCATGTTTGTCACACAAAATGTTTCTGATCATCAAACACATTTAACCATTAGTCAAATATAACACAAGTAAACACAAAATGCAGTTTTTAAATGATGATTTTTATTATTTAGGGAGAAAAAAAAATCCAAACCTACATGGCCCTGTGTGAAAAAGTAATTGCCCCCTGAACCTAATAATTGGTTGGGCCACTCTTAGCAGCAATAACTGCAATCAAGCGTTTGCGATAACTTGCAATGAGTCTTTTACAGCGCTCTGGAGGAATTTTGGCCCACTCATCTTTGCAGAATTGTTGTAATTCAGCTTTATTTGAGGGTTTTCTAGCATGAACCGCCTTTTTAAGGTCATGCCATAGCATCTCAATTGGATTCAGGTCAGGACTTTGACTAGGCCACTCCAAAGTCTTCATTTTGTTTTTCTTCAGCCATTCAGAGGTGGATTTGCTGGTGTGTTTTGGGTCATTGTCCTGTTGCAGCACCCAAGATCACTTCAGCTTGAGTTGACGAACAGATGGCCGGACATTCTCCTTCAGGATTTTTTGGTAGACAGTAGAATTCATGGTTCCATCTATCACAGCAAGCCTTCCAGGTCCTGAAGCAGCAAAACCACCCCAGAACATCACACTACCACCACCATATTTTACTGTTGGTATGATGTTCTTTTTCTGAAATGCTGTGTTCCTTTTACGCCAGATTTAACGGGACATTTGCCTTCCAAAAAGTTCAACTTTTGTCTTATCAGTCCACAAGGTATTTTCCCAAAAGTCTTGGCAATCATTGAGATGTTTCTTAGCAAAATTGAGACGAGCCCTAATGTTCTTTTTGCTTAACAGTGGTTTGCGTCTAGGAAATCTGCCATGCAGGCCGTTTTTGCCCAGTCTCTTTCTTATGGTGGAGTCGTGAACACTGACCTTAATTGAGGCAAGTGAGGCCTGCAGTTCTTTAGACGTTGTCCTGGGGTCTTTTGTGACCTCTCAGATGAGTCGTCTCTGCGCTCTTGGGGTAATTTTGGTCGGCCGGCCACTCCTGGGAAGGTTCACCACTGTTCCATGTTTTTGCCATTTGTGGATAATGGCTCTCACTGTGGTTCGCTGGAGTCCCAAAGCTTTAGAAATGGCTTTATAACCTTTACCAGACTGATAGATCTCAATTACTTCTGTTCTCATTTGTTCCTGAATTTCTTCGGATCTTGGCATGATGTCTAGCTTTTGAGGTGCTTTTGGTCTACTTCTCTGTGTCAGGCAGCTCCTATTTAAGTGATTTCTTGATTGAAACAGGTGTGGCAGTAATCAGGCCTGGGGGTGGCTACGGAAATTGTGATACACCACAGTTAGGTTATTTTTTAACAAGGGGGCAATTACTTTTTCACACAGGGCCATGTAGGTTTGGATTTTTTTTCTCCCTAAATAATAAAAACCATCATTTAAAAACTGCATTTTGTGTTTACTTGTGTTATATTTGACTAATGGTTACATGTGTTTGATGATCAGAAACATTTTGTGTGACAAACATGCAAAAGAATAAGAAATCAGGAAGGGGGCAAATAGTTTTTCACACCACTGTATATATAAATAAATCACTGCACTGACCGAAATTACGTCCACAAACACATGTATCTGGGCTCCAACTGACACTTACGAACGCTCTCGGCTGTTTGTTTACAATCGCACAAGCGGATACACGTGACCGTATTCGGGTCGTAACGCAAGACGTTGGTCGTAAATCAAAACAAAAATTTTGGCCGTAAATCAAGTTGTTCGCATGTCAGGCCAGTCGTATGTCAAGGGTCGACTGTATATAGGCAAGGGATTACTTTGGCAAACCTTTGTCAAGCACTACAATACGGAGTTACACTTAAAAATTTACTGTGACAAAATGCCTTATGTTAATCATATCCAGAAGTGGCATTGACTTTTTTGGGCTTGGAGGCATCTGGGATGAACCATCACACAGTGGAAACATGTATTGTGGTCAGATGAATCAGTATTTTAGATCTTTTTTGGAAGAAATGGATTCTGTGTGCTCCAGACCAAAGACCAAAAATAATAAAACAGGATCTGTCATGGTATGGGTTTTTTTCATTACTCTTTGGAAAGGTAATGTATACTTCTGTGATGGAAGCATTAATGCAGAAAAGTACATTGAGATTTTAGACCAACATATTGTTTCCTGTAGGGGGCGATAGCTCCCTAGTTGGAATAAGTTCTTTTTAATTGTGGCGTTTTAAGTAACCCGATGCTATATAGATATATTAAAAGGCAATACCTCTCCCATAGTGATATGGTGGTAAAAAATCACATAAGAGAAAATAACAGCTTTCTTTAATGACGATTTACGTGGCATTACAAACGGAGGAAGCCAAATGGCATAACAATTACCAAGGTGGGATCTTGATGTATACAGTCTGCCATTTTCCGTCGCTGCGCTGAAAGGCTTTTCAAGATGGAGAATGATATCACCCATCTGTCCATCGGCTTCGAAGTGTTTGGCTGCTGTCCAAGTCTTTTATGCTGTTTTCTCCACGTGCAGGCCCTTACTTAGGTTCCAAACAAGGCAAGGAGAGGCTTCAATTTTATCTCTAACATACACAAATAGTACAGTGCTCATTTTTGTAGTTGTCCCCTTCTCTCTTCAAATGATTGCCTAGCAGTTCTAAATGCTGAAAGCCCCTGCGTGCTAACTTTGGCCTGGCCTGTACATGTGTGTGGATTTATAAGACAATTTTTGTACAGAGCACAGTGACACTAAATTTATATTCTGATTACAATCCACCCATTGTCACTGTATCTGTGACAAAAATAATACTTGAAGGTCTTATCCACAAAGCAAAAGGTACTCAACCCCCCTTCACAGTGTAGACAGTTCTTCAAGAATGTTTGTGGAAATGTGGGGTGTAGTGCTACTATAGCTCCCGTTATCATTCATCTAATATACCAGTGTAAATAAATATTGACAATAATATGTTACAGTACACTTGGACGAACATTCACATTTAACATGGTGTTACTAAGTAGTGATCACTGTATCCCATCGATGGTGTAGGTGGAGATCTCCTGTTATGTCTTTTTATTACTTACATAGTCAGCGATGTAACTGAATATCACTATGCCCACACAGTTCTCAGTCTCATATCATTAATAACAGTTAGAGATAAATTAATATGGCAAATTATTACATTTAAACCAAGCTAGTGAAAATGTTTCTTCAGTAGGATAATATACTAAACAAAATTAACACATTGCATCAGTTATACACCACAGATGTCTTAAATTATAACAAGATGTTACATATTTGAACTTAAGTGTTTTCATTTTTGTCTAAAACAAAATCTTACAACATCTATACCCTATAACAAACTGTGGCTTATCTTATCAAGAGACAAATCTCTTAAATAACTACGATATTACAACAGCACAGTTTATATAGACTAATGGTAAACTTTTGAATTATTCCCATATAATATAAATTTCCTAATGTATAACTGACTTAACAATCCATTCAGCTATGTGAATTATCACTGAGCACTAACCTTAATATACTGATGTAACAACAAATCTTCATAAAATCAATCACTAACAGATACAAATGAATACATGTATTCAGTTCTAATACATTTCATAATTACTTAAGTGATAATAATAATAATAATAATAATAATAATCATCATTTGACATACATCAAAATATGTAAACCCTCTTTACTGTATTTTATATGAAGACTAGAAAAAGAAATTAGTCTAGTTTAATACAGCAACATTTATACCCTTACGCTTGCACAACTAATCAGCATGCAAGGAAATAGTTCCAATAATTGCTGTTCATTAATCTATGATTGGTAAGCAAACATTCACCATCTCTTGGGCAGATTACATCTAATTTCTCTGCCCAGACTTGCTGTTAAACTATTTCTTGCAGCTTGTATAGGAATAAGCTGTGTTTCATCCATTGGTCACAAGGTTTGCTGGAGAAAAAGAACATCTATAATTTTGAAGTTACATATCTTTTATACATATATTTTTATTGAAATTCAGATTTTTTGATTCTTAACTTTTTAACTGACCATGCTACAGCCGGTCCTTCTATCTTCAGTTAAACTTACAATTTCAATAGGTCATCTTTAGTTATGTATATTTATCTACAAGCATCTGCTTGTAGACTTAATAAATGACATTCCAGACTCACTGACTAGGCACAGGATGCATTTCAAATACCAATCAAGTTATTCTTTTGATCACTTTTGATTTTACTTGCTATAGAATTTTTAGATGTTCACATGTATTACTAGTACGATTAAATTTGGATATGATCCCCTATTACTATGTTATTGTGTTATTATGTGGGGCGTCCCCATCGTTTAGGGTTTTGCTTCACATTATTGATTAGTCAGCTGACAGACAAAGAAGCACAGACTGTTAATAGACACAGACTTACAAATAATGACATATAAGAGCATCTGCCACCCCAGACTCTGAATAAGAGTAATTAATCTTCTTTTATGTTTCTTTACTAGATTTTACCCCACTTCATGCCCAAGTAATTTACTTGGCTAAGGCAGAAGTTCTTTAAACAACATTCAGCACACTGGAGAAAGCAACTGTTCACAAACAAACGGCCTCCACTCTTTGCAGTCATTTCTACACACATCATCACATATTCTCATACTCACGTTCTCTTTTACAATTGCACTTCATTCACAGAGATCTCTATCACATATGCTATAAACTCACTCGAGGTTGTGCTTTTTTTATTTTATATAAGGTTTTCTCCGTTTAACTCCCTTAAACACATCTTTCCCTTCATGCTTATTTACTTATCACGGCCATCAAACAACTTACTTCTTTACCTTCATGCTTATCATTGCAATCAACCAACTTCACAGGTCACAAGCTGGTATTACTTTCATTAAATTAGGAGTACATCTTACCTCAGTTTCATACCCCACTAGTCTCCAGATCATGAAAACTCCTTGGTGAACCGATTCAGTGACAACCAAGGAAAATTTCTGTGGTGATCTGATTCAGCGACAACAAGGTGAATCCACCCATCTGGAAATCACACAGCATAATTTCACAACAAGAAAGCATTCCCAGAAAAAATTATGCAGTCACAAAGAATATCCTGACTCAACAAGGAAAACATACATGCTTGAACCTTTTTTCCTATCACCGGTTAAGTGTGCTAAGCACTGCACCACCATACTCTTTACCATAATAGTTCCTAAAATACACAACCTCCATTCACGCACGTCAGGCACATTCTGCTTCTCGCAAGAACTTGTCTCCGTTCTCATTTATTATTATAAAAAGAACATTTTTCTTTTAAACTTGATCAGGGTTTGAAAGGAAAAATGTTTTGCACGTTTATGATAAGCTTTAAACAAAAGTGGAGACACATTTTATTTACTTTATCCCAATCATATATATATATATATATATATATATATATATATATATATATATATATATATATATATATATATATATATATTTCTTTGTCATGTGAGCTGTCTCGTTTTAAATCCACACTTATCCAATTAATACCTTTCCTAAAATATGGCCAGCATTTACAAGAAGGTAACAGAGGCATGTTTCTCATTGCAAAGTTAAAACCAAATGTATTTATTATTTTTCCAATTTAAGTTAGAGCTCTGTATTTTGTTTATTTTTTATTTGCTATTTTTGTACACGTTCTACAGTTTCCTTTTTAAATACTAACCTATAACATAGGTTTGTAATTTAAGCAATACTTATAAGATTACTAGCAAAATACCCGCGCTTCGCAGCGGAGAAGTAGTGTGTTAAAGAAGCAATGAAAAAGAAAAGGAAACATTTTGAAAATAACGTAACATGATTGTCAATGTAATTGTTTTGTCACTGTTGTGAGTGATGAGTGTTGCTGTCATATATATATATATATATATATATATATATATATATATATATATA